>PNEQ01028074.1:36200-51266 GCA_003012365.1 Medauroidea extradentata
TCGTCAGCTATATTTGTTCATTGGCTGCTGCTCCAGTGAGTGAGCATTTGAACATTTGACGATGTAGCGCAGGAGTCCGTGAGCGTTTTTACGCATGTCCGCCATTGGTTCGGAGTCCGCAAGGTCACGTTTAATAAACAATGCACCGATCGAAATAGTTTCCAACATGTACATGACTTAGAAATCCAACCTCTCCTCAATTGAATCCGCGAAATTTCCGGGGCTCTATCGATATTGTATGAAGCGAGAAGACAGAGCATGTTATATTTTTTGGAGCAAAATGCAGCAGGCTGCATGAAACCAGTGATCCTATTGGTCGTTCTGTGCTGATCACATGACGTAAACATGGAGGTAGAGAAAATCATAATGTGTAGTGTTTAGCAGGAATTCCAATGAAGCAAACTTTGCCGTTAGTTAGGCAGATTTTTTTCACCCATTCTACATTCGAATAAAAGGTTTTAACAGAGAATGCAGTAATGTTTGACAGTATTGCTATTTGCGAAAGTGTGGTATGCGTTGTGACTTTTTTAAAACAGTAGAGCTCTTTAGTATCGGTCAGGGCTGTGAACTAATTCCAGAAGCAAGAAGGAATATTGATGCTGTAGAAATAAGTGGACTCATTTCGAACTTTTTTTTTTTCGTATTCGTGCACTAAGAATAATGTATAAAATTTAGCACGTAACCCACTCGTCGTGTGAAGCTTGCTTTACACAACTCTAGAAAGGAGTACTACAGCTGACGTCAAGTCAAGTACTTAATGTATGCCTTTAGCTCGGGAGTGTCCACATTACGTTCGGTTGGACGCAGACCCACGGTGGCCACTGCTTCTATTTGCATGCATAGAAGGATACAGACGGTGCAGTTGTGAGCAGGCACCTGCGTAACTTGAAACTTCTCACCACACGACACTGTAGTGGTTCCCATTTAATAAAAGGGCTTAACACCGCCCTTTCTCGTTAATTCACTAAGCTATCCGGTATGTTCATATGCACAGGATATTTCGTAAGTATATGAATAATACTCCGCAGGCGTATTCCTCACAATAAATAAATATGTATGTATATGTATAATTTACCACTTACAGTACATCACAAGGGCGATACGCCCCTGTGAAGTATAACCAGTCAATTGCATATGTAGCAAACCGTACGAGCAAAACAATTGTAAGGTTTAGGTAAACGATTAGATGGACACAGTTATGCGGGCTGTGTGATCTTTAACATTAATAAAAATTATTTGTGGACAATTAGGAGTTGCAGCCCTTAGGTATAGGTCGCCTGAGATGAGCAGTCGTCGTGCTAACGTAAGATCACACAGTACTACATTGGTTAGTTAAGAGACAAACTAATCGAATGTGGTTGTTGTTGATGCATCGAGATGTCGTAAGTGAATCTGTCCTTCCCGAATACCCAATCGCAATGCCGTTGATGACGGCTTGCTATAATAAGCCCACCATATGTCCGGCATTCACCTTCTGCCACGAGAAGTTATGAGTAGGACCACGATTTTGTCACGAAAAGATTTTTGCCCCACTTTGTTTCACTGTCATACGTGCACACCGGCAGACACGTCTCTCATTTGACTGCAAATCAGAATAAGATTATTGTGATTCCGTACGTCTGTAATTTGCCAAGGCAAGTGAGGGTAAAATCATCCAATCACAGACGATGTAGCAGAGCTGCAGCTGTGCACATGACGCATTGAAACCATATGTTGCAAACATATTTTCGCTACAAAATCGTGGCACAAGTTATAAGATCATCTTGCGTAATACATGTAACACTTTATCAAGCGGAAAATCCATACGTAGTTGTTATATTCGGTTGTGTAGTAAGTGAATCTAGGCCATTTAGCAAGTAACATGATGTGAATATGGAGCAGCGCCGAAATGAAGGGGTGGAGGAAACTGGAGATCCCCGAGAAAACACGCCGATCAGCGGCATCGTTTGACACGATGCCAACATGCAGTGACCGGCCCCACCGGGACTCGAACCCTGATCGCCTTGATGGGAGGCACTGAGCCAAGCGCGGCCCACTCGCAATCGTGTAATTACCTATTGGGTACAACAAGAATAAATGCAGATAATTATCCTAACGTAGCTGAAAAACTTGAGCTCCAAGTGCAAGACATATTGTAAAAAATGCCTGTCTTTGCTTGTAGACTACTAAAAGCTTTTCTCTCTCTCTCTCTCTCTCTCTCTCTCTCTCTCTCTCCCTCTTTTGCTGGTGTTTGATGTTAAACTCACCCCTGTTATTTTGTTCCACCGACATTCAATGGTAGACAACGTTTAACAAATTGATCTGTGGCATATTTTAGGGGATGCTCAATTTTTGATATGTTGTGTTTTAGTCAATAGTAAATTATCAATTGGAATGCTGTCAAATATTTCGCACTTAGCGAAGTATTGGCAGTTTTGCTTCGCGGTTATTGGCAGCGTGTCTTTGTTCAGATATGTCTCTCATTTTACTGCACCTACAAGAATAAGGCAATTATCCCAAGATAAGTGAGAGATAAAACATTCAATTACTGACCATGAAGCAGAGCTGCAGATGTGCACGTAAGGCACTGGAACAAATTGGTGCAATATTTTTTTCGCCACAAAATCGTGACTCTTTGACGTGCCAATGTCTAAGCCAACTTATCAAACATTTTGCCCGCATACGGCACGCCGTTTAGCGTAATTTCTTGCACTGCAGTAGAAGGTACGAAATATCGGTTTATGGGCATGTGTCCCAGAAATACGCCACTCGGCAGAAATGTTTGCTCAAAAAGTTGGCAAAACCTGTTGTAGAAGGACCCGAAAATTCCGCGTTTTCTTATTAACTTAATGTGGATTAAAAAACAACCGTTAGTTCGTTTCACATTCGCAATTTATCCTCGACTCTTAGTGGATGGCGCAGAGCCAATGACAGAAGCAACTAAATTCAGGCTCTTATCACGTGGTATTATATTCAGCAAGCAGCCAATGAGCATATTAATCACACAGCTATTATTAGAGGCTAGTCTACTGGCCAATGAACCGGCGAAATTTTCCCGTCACTACTGATGTATTATTGCTTTACGTATCTAGCCCCTTTAACGCAGTCGCCATGCCACGGCTAGGCATCTGTAGCTTATCTTCTTATCGAGACTATGGGTCTACAATCACATTGAAAATTTAATCGGGCAGAGAATATTTATAAGTTGAGGTGCATCGGCTTCGTGGTTCTTTTAACTAGTTCAATTACTGTAGACTTGAAAGTCTTTGATACGATCTCGGCTCACTTTCCAATTTATTCTGGCGTCTAAATAACCGTTGAAAGTCCATCTCGCGTGCATTCTTCAAGGACAGTTGGCGCCGGCGGCAGTACATGGTCATAGGGTTCACCTACACCGGCCCTACACTGAAGCGAAGCCCCGTTTGAAATAAAAAGCCGGGCTACGCGATATGTTTACAATTATATTTTAGATAATAAACGCTGTTCTTATTCCAGTAATGCTTAGTTCCTGAAATTAGGGACCGGAAAATTTTACGCCTTGATTTCCGGACGAGCTAGTTTTAAAATGTATGTACTTTTCTTTGATGTCTGCGATTTGATCACAAGTTAAAAGCCACGTACTGAAGAACTCTTTGCCAGTGAGAATCTTGCTGGAACACGAGAACGGAATCCTGTGCTATTAGTTGAAGGATAAATCTGACTACTTATTGGAGAAACAGCCTATGAACAAACAGACATTGGAATAATGGAATTTGCTTAGCTATATGCTACAAAGTAGCTATACTAAGTAACTATGAAACAACGATGAACACTGAACTATCTATAATACAAAATTAGACAGTTTTTCGTTGCACTTAAGGGTGTCACCTACTTGACGCTCGAACTGCGTTGCAGCGTGTTCGAAGAAAGATGAAATGGTACTTTAAAAACAGCACACATCTTATAAATATCGTCGAACTTCCGTATTTCAATATTATTAAAGAAAGAATGTTCAGAGCTCCTTTCGCATGGGGAAGACCCGTAAACTGGTTTTAAGTGAAAATATCATGCACAAAAAACATATATCTAGTGTATTTTGACTGGCAACAAAACAGTGACGCCGTTAGGATGAATATTTTTTT
This sequence comes from Medauroidea extradentata, assembly GCA_003012365.1. Classification (NCBI taxonomy): domain Eukaryota; kingdom Metazoa; phylum Arthropoda; class Insecta; order Phasmatodea; family Phasmatidae; genus Medauroidea; species Medauroidea extradentata. The sequence goes on from PNEQ01028074.1 coordinate 40,301, forward strand.
TTTTACTTTTCAGTAAGGTTAATATTTTATAACCATTATTGTTACATACCCGGAAGTTTTAAACATTTATTTGAGAAGACGTTAGATTTCAGACTCTCTGCAGATGTTTACGGACCCCTGTTTTCGGCGAAAAGAATTTTTTCCGCAGTTTCTTTCAGTGCCTTACGTGCACATATCCAATTCTGCTTCATGGTTATTGGCAGCGTGTCTATGTGAAGAGCCGTATCTCATTTGACTGAGCCAATTACAATAACGTTCCTGCAATAACGGTAGAATCCCAAGACCCGTGAGAGTTAAAATATCCAATCACTGACCACGAAGCAGAACTACAGATGTGCACGTAAGGCACTAAAACAAAGTGCGGCAAAATTTTTTTTCGCGGAAAACAGGGGTCCCTATTTATTATTTTTATTGTTGTATCACTGTCACTGAAACTCTTCCTTCAACACTGTGAACTAACAGCAGACTGTTACAAAGTTTAACCGGGAAGGGGAAGATAATAAGCCAGAGATGAAAGGTAACAAGAGTTTATTAGAATAGAGAACCAGGAATAACAGCAATACAGAAATAGAATCGAGTGGAAGGGTTAGGGTAAGGCGAGACAGGAAATAGGTAAAGGATCGCTCTCCTTATCTAAACCAACAGGAACTCACCGCCCGTGCCACCGTTGGAGCTAGTTCTCTAGCCAGAGGTCGCACCCAGACTCGAACCCAGAGTCCCTAGGTGCGGTCGCCGCCCGAGCAGAAGACTATCTCGTCGACTCTCTTCTCCAACTCCAACTCTCTCCGGATAGCTAGCTCGATGTCTATACCATTCTTCGCACCCCCACCAGGCCGTCAAAATCCTCCCCTCTGATTGGCTCCCAGCTATGCCCAGAGGCGGAGCAATCCTTGCTGAATCCAGGAGTTTGCAAGGTGTTGCGGGTAAGTGTTAAGACCCACTTAACTCTTCAAGTCATCGGATTCCTGGGATACCACTTTTGCCGCAATCCGCCACTTTTTGGTGACTTGTTGATTACCCAGCACCCACTTACTGCCTTCCTGCGACGCCACCGACGCCGCGGGGTTGTGCAATCGTCCTCCTACTCTTCCGCAACAGCACCGACGCCGCGGGATTGCGACACCGTAACAAGACATGCATGAATACTCTCAGACTCTCGCGCTACCTTTACATGTGTACAACTGGCCACTCACTGGAGCAGCGCCCAGTGTACGAGTAGCTGATGACAGTGTGTACACAGGACTGTGGAGTCCTGCCTGTTGTCATTGGCTTATAATGTTGCCTATATTTTGAGTTCAACAGTGGATTTGAAAGGTATAATACTTACGGTTCGTACATTCAGTCTCCCAAACTAAAGGAAGAATACTTCAGTGTTTTATATGTCACCATAGTGATTATTTCCTTGTGTACTATCATAGTTCGCGTTTATTTCCACTGCGACCCTGTTTAAAGCACGCAAGTCTTCAGATTTCCTTTCAATTCGAAAGTATAATTTAGAAAACTTAATACAGTATTACTAACAAAGCAACACCAAAGCTTTAAGGTTACCACTGTAAAACCATGTTTGTAAATTCCCTTTACTTTCTATGTAAAATCGTTTACTTACTGGTTTCCAAAACTGTTCAAAGTATCTGAAAGTTATTTGCAAACGTATGCAAAATACGTGCTTCTTAATTAGTATGAACAAGGTACATACATCACAAAGATAAACCCACTGAATCAGAATTAATTTTTAGTGGGAATTGGTGACCGGTTGAACACTTCAAGCTATAGATTTGGCATGTATCATATGTCAGATGTAGCATGCTGCGACACTGCATTCGACGAGATGGAAAATGGCACACGTGACGAGTGGCTTCTCATCGTATTGCAGCCTAACTATTGATTTAGGAGGTATAATTTATTGATGAAAAATGGTTCTACAGTGGTTAGAAGTAGTCCTATGCAAAATATCGTTAGGTTAGGGTAGTTTAGACTGTGTAGGGTTAGGTAACCTAACCTAACGTTAGTTTAGGCTAGGTTATCTAACCTAAACGAACCCAATTTTACCTAATCTACCATAACCTAACCTAAGCTAACACAACTTAACGAATTTTTTTTACGTAGGACTACTTCTATCCACTGTAGAACCATTTTTTGTTTGTAAAATATACCTCTAAAATCGATAGTTTGACCGGTACACGATGAATAGCTACTCGTCACATTTACCAGAAAAATTAATACAGCAGAGGATAAGAAAGGTTCCAGCTAACGTTGTTCCTACTGAAGACTAAATAACCATGTACTATCAGCATTGTGATACGGACTACGGAGGATGCCGAAGGAATACAGATAACTTTAGCCGGTGTGGTGAACGTGAGATCACCAGATCATCAACTCCGCCTATCTGAGCTTGTCGTCGTCGAAAGATTGTGGTAGGTCGTGAAAGCAAGCTGGGGATTCAGCGAGCCGGTTATTCCACTTGCTTCTCAGGCGTTCTGATCGCGTCGACGTCTTCAGGTGGTTACAAGCCAATAGCTGGAGTAAGGTGAGTGACCTTCTACGTCTCTTCGACAGCGAGGTCATTACAGACAATGCCAGGAGTTGGGAGAGGAGTATACGATGGCCTAAGTTAATGAACGATCTCAGCATTCGCCTGTAGCGACTTCGGGAAACTATGGGAAACCTAAATCAGGATGGCCGTAACCGGGTAGAGGACCCGGGTCCTCTCGAATGCGAGTCCAGTAGGTTATCGTTGCGCCAACTCTCTCTGTCACGAGTTGGATTAGGATAGTTTGCCGAGTCGCAAGACCGGGTTCTGTCGATCACCAAGTTATATATGAACGTCTGCCAGATTTTCAGGGTTGCAAGATGGCGGAAATTTAAAAAATACCTTATACATACTATACTAAATGAGACGTTTGCAGAAAATTTGCATGCAGTTTTACTTAGTTTGAGTTAGATCTATTGTTTACAATTTTTTTTTCTCGCCAATAAGTCAGTTCATCTGACGAGAAGCTTGCCCTTCTCTTGAGCAGGATAACCAAGTGTAGATCGAAAAGCCGCTCTCGTGGCCTATTGGGCGCTTGAAAACTATAGTCGAGTTACTTTTTGCACGCCTCGAGACTAAATTTCGTCTTATCCACCTCAACCTCGTTCTTATTATAAGCGTTCCTCGTCCCGCCGGACTGCGTCTTCCCGACGAGTATATGACGCAGAGGACAGGTAAGTTAGCCTGGATTGGGTAAAATTTCAGCTTAAGCCGTTCTAATAGTAACCCAATAAGCACAAAATAAGCCACTGAACCTTGACTTTCTTACAGAATTTTTACACATAACCGGGTAGTCGGGAAAATCTGATCATGTAACTGGGCAACTCTACGCAACTCCTGTAGGTTACTTTATACAACCGCCTTATGACGTGCCGCGGGTCAGAGGGTGTTACGTAAGGCGGATCTGCACTGAGGCGGGTTGGTCACGCGACACGGTCGGCGACCTTGAAGTCACTGCTCTCGGAGTCACAAACACGTGTGTGGCCTGCCTTCGACGTCGCGTGAGCTCGTAAACCGTCCTGGGGGCGCGTTCACGGCTGCGTTCTCCCCCGAACACGTCGATCAGCGTGCCAGCACGGCGAACCACGCCAGCCCACGGGATGTAGCGTTTTGAGTGACTCCCAGAAGAAATTAATAACAACACATCGTATGAGGAGGGTACTTCAGGGCATCGCATCACACCAGTATCAAACTGTTTTGACTGGAACCCGTAAGCGCCTGCCACTTCCTGAAATATCGCGTGAAATGAGTCTGTACAATGGCGGTGAGATGAGACGATTTTACTGCCGAGTTAGTGGAAGCTAGCATTTTTTTACGTTCGAGACACGGAAACGGGGATGGCTGTAAGTCGAATATAACAGCCCGTTAAACACCTCATCGCCCTTAGGCGCGGAGGATTAAACCAACGCGCAGTGTTTTCGTAGTAACCGTTTTTCAATGGGACTTCAAACGATGACCCTGTTATTTTATTTGAGGAAAGTGTGTACTAAGTCCAATGAAGGTTTCTATTATTTAGTTTTATGATTAATACGGTTGATATTTTATCAGCTACAGCAACGTGTGAGTCATTTTTAGCACTTTTGAGGAGCTTGGAAATCATGTTTTCAATTCATCATCATAGGGACACAGATTGAATTGTGTCTTCTTTTCGCAGATAAACGCATTGGAAATATTTTTAATAGTTACACAATAAAAAACACTTTCCGCGCCATGCTACAGCACGTCTCACGCTCCAGGTCCACTGACTCTTAAGGCTCGGTTTCAGTCGCCATATTGAATTTTATTATTTTTCGCGTTTTTTTAAATTCAGAGAAAAAACGTTAAATGTGCGATTTTACCTGAAATTATATTTACATTTCGCTACAGTTCAGACCTTGCGATTTAGTTGTTAACATATAATTACGCCGCAATGTGTGTAATAATTATTTTTATATTCCTAATTTGCCCGACAAATAGAGACCTAACTATACATTACTAGCTCTATTACCATGCTTGTATTGTATCTCAAGGTAAATAGAATTTGTGGTATAGTCACCGATTTAACATTTTTCATCTCAGAATATAAAAAAGCGAAAAATAATGAAATTCAATATGGCGACTGAAACCAAGCCTTAAGGCGCCCGCCTGGTGGCCGTGTGGTTGTGTGAGTGTGGTACGGCGCCAAGGGCGATGTTGACCGGCTCCTCTGGAGCGGTATAGCCTCTACCGCAAGACACTGAAACGACGTGCAGTGGGATCGTAGATCACTCGCCTGACTGACAATTTCACTAGCTACCTCATCTTTTAATTTATGGAAAGTTTTAAGCAAAGTCCATTGCATGTTTCTATTCCTTTATTTATATTTATTAATTTATTTTTAATTTTTTTTAATCGTTTGAAGTGGTAGTTTATTTTTGCATATTGACACAATACGCACATGTGGAATATTTTCGTTGTAAAAAAAGACTGCAACGTATTTTAAGCGCGTGTTGGACGACGCCCTTAATTAAGGACATGGGTCCGAGTTTCACGGCTTTCGAATTATTTTTTTTTATATAAACGGAAATTGTTTTTGACATGCAACATAATTTTTCGAAATCAACGGTATGTAGATTTTAGGTAATTTATCAATTGAAAGGAAATTTCATTAGTTGACTAATTATTTACAACCATGCTGTAATTTGTGTCTACACTATCAGATTACGTAGATAAAAAGAGTTATAAAAGTGTTACAGTGATTTCGCGCTATCGGCTTCCGTTATATATATATACACACACACATATATACACATATACATACATATATATATATATATATATATATATATATATATATATATATATTAGATTTGTTTCTTGTTTTAGACACAAAATGTCGCTAAATTTTGCTCTTATAAAAATTTTTTATATGGCATAGAATTTTTTTTGCGTAAGGGCTCGTTAAAGCCACAATTTGCATGTTTCCGTCGTAAGGACGACACTAAAACCAACTTAGTTATGAAACGGACAAAATTCACAGTGAATAACGATATTGTAGGCTACAAATTCAGCTTTGTTAAACCGTAAAATAAATTTTTTTTATTTAAAAAAACATTGAATTTTTAATTTTTTTCTTTTAGTTTCAGCATTTTTATTTAAATACAGAAAGCTTTTATTCTTTGTTTTTACATACGTAGAATTTTAGCCTGCAACGTCTTTGTCCACTGTGGATTTTTCCAGTTTGGTATGTCTGTTGGTTTTAGTGTAGTCCTTAAAAAAGGAAACATGCAAATTTTGACTTTAAGAAGCCATTACGTGAAAACCATGAGAGATAAAAAAAAAACCTCGTAAGAACAAAATTTTTTCACATTTAGTGTCTAAAATAAAAGAAAATAATATCTGGTACAAATAAAAAATGAAAACATGGCGTTAAAAATTGCTGTATACCGCGCCCTTAACAACGTAGTAGTAAGAGCCGACGTGGGTGAAGTGAGGTGGAGGGACAACAAAACCAGGATTCGAACCCAAGACCTCTCTCACCGAAGACTGACTACACTATGGATACCTACCCCTGCAATGGAGAATGAAAGGAATGCGAAGAACTGTGGAGACGGGAGAGCCCTGAAAAAAAAAAAACACCCCCCCCCCCCCCCGACGTACAACTGCATCTTCCTCCACGTTCGACACTCTCTTCCAGCTGCAGATCGCTCTTAGCGTTGGGTTTACAAACGTGCCACTGTAAAAAAAAAACTTCAGAATTAAAAATAAAATCATTGCAAATCCACGTGCCAAAAGAATCACATGTATAAATGCAATTGAGTTCCATGACAAATTTCACAATTTACAACGAAAGTGTTTAGTTCTAATAATTATTCTTATGGCAACTGTGCTTCTAAGGATTTCCTTTGTTAAAAACTGAACTCAATAATGCGTTTTATTCCCGTCTAAACATGCGCATTTTAATAACCTGCGAAACGTTTTCACTCAGCCGCTGTACCTCAACGGTAAAATTATGTTTACACAATAACCGCTCTGTGATTGTTAAACATAGGCAATGATAAATGAAAGTATACTACTTCGCGTGTTTGAGAAGCGTTTGCTCGTGTTTTCCTAACCTAACATACCTTTCTAGCAAAAATAAAACGAATGACCATGACAGGTCTGATTAAATGCGAAGTGTGTGCTGCCATCATTAAGTGTAGCTTTTTGCCTGTTTCAAGGTCAGCTAGGTAAACTACGTCTAGTTACTCCTTCCAGTAACTATCCCTCGATCTATCATTGTATTTTTTCTCGCATTAAATTAATGTTCTTTCCATCTATCACTTGGTTTCCTCTCTAAATATAATGCTTATATAACTTATACACGTGCCTTTTCCTCGTATTTTATCCGTACAACCACGCCCGTTCTCCCTTTAGTCGCTTATGCTTAGCTTTTCTTGTATTCAATTCTTGATGTCTTCAATTTCTTGGTGTCTTATACTTTATTCAAAAGTGAAAGACTTTATTTAGTACTGACGCATTTTATAAGCCGTGACTGAGTATCATTTATCACTCGTGTTTAGCGTCAGTCTGCAGTTTTAATTTTTTTTTTTTTTTTGTTGCTGTCAAGGTGACTTTTCAAAACCAGCAGGTTGTGCTTGCTTATTAATTCTACTTGACTGGCTTGGCTTCCGGTAATTCTACCATAAACCCACAAATAATAGCAAATCTGTCATCTGCACTTCTCCACTAGACAAAAAAGAAAAAGTTAAAAGATGCAATTTTCTCGTAAAAAATAACTGGGAAGCTGCTATGTCATTTTTACATAAATCTTGACGTTTATAAGAATTGCATACGTATATCAGAATAAAGACTTGCAATATCATAAAGGTAGGGGAGCGGGAATTGTCAGATCATTCGCCTCCCACCCAGGTGATCGGGTGGCGGGGGGGGGGGGTTGGTCCCCGAGTTTTCGCATGTGGGAATCGTGCCGGACGATTCCGGTGGGCGGCGTGTTCTCTCAGGGATCTCCCGTTTCCCCGCCCCTTCAGTCCGCTGCTGTTCCATACTCGCCTCATGACACTCCTCACCCGCGCTAAAGACGACCTCGATGTTAAGAGGGCGTGGTACATAATTCAACGCTAAAAGCATTAGTCTATATACTGTAGGTTTCTTGAAGCCAATTTGCGAAAATTAAACAATAGCAATCCTAGACAATTGATTCAGCCAACGTTTGAAACAAAATTGTTTCCAGTGTTAACGAACTTCTGAGGCACAATCTCTGACACCGGAACCTCGTGCTTTTAACTACTATGCAAGAGATTACGCGTAACGAATTAATATTTTGGATAAATATTTACTCGTAAAGTTGGCATATACAATTATCTAGGATTTTCATTGAGTAATTTATCCATATTGGCTTTGAAAAAAGTGTAGAAATCAATTGATATTTTCAGCGTTTATTTATCTACAAACTGACCAAAATCTCTCAGTCAAATCATACAGGTAGGCAACACACATTACTCTCGTGAGTTTTTGGTTCAAAATAAACAGGGGTGTATTTAATGCAAACCGATAATTCTAATACTTAACCTAGTACACGCGGCCATATTTCTTGTACATGAAAAAAGCATCATCTACAACAAAAGGGAAACACTAGAGTACCAGCTAGCATCCAACAAAACTAATTCGTCAGTTCGCACGACCGACTTTCTTGTACAAGAAATTGAATGTTGAATGCAGATTTTAAAATTGCATTCCAAGTACTGAGGGTAATTTACCCAATATGTATTGCATCTACGCCAAAATAAAATAATAAAATGTAAATATTTTCGATAGCAGATAATATCCTGAAGATAAGAGTATTCGGCAATATTCGGGCGCGGTCTACCGCAATTTTCATCATCATTATTTTATTTTTTATTTGTACTACATTTTTTTTTTCTTATTTTAGACACAAAATGTGACTAAATTTGGCTATCATAAAATTTTTTTATCTCTCATAGTTTTCGCGTAATGGCTTGTTAAAGTCATATTTTGCATGTTTCCGTTTTAACGACCACATTAAACCAACTGATATACCAAACTGAAAAAAAAAATCACAGTGGCTAAAGACATCACAGGCTACAGTGGCATGCTCATAAAATTATAAAATAAAAATTATTTGTATTTTTTAAAAAAATATTGAATTTTTAAAATTTTTATTTCCAGTTTCAGCATTTTTTTTTAATTTAAATAATTTTTATTCTTTAATTTTATGAGCATGTCATTGTAGCCTACAATGTCTTTATCCACTGTGATTTTTTCAGTTTGGTATATCAGTTGGTTTTAGTGTGGTCGTTAAAACGGAAACATGCAAAATATGCCTTTAACAAGCCATTACGCGAAAACTATGAGAGATAAAAAAATTTCATAAGAGCCAAATTTAGTCACATTTTGTGTCAAAAATAAGAAAAAAATATGTAGTACAAATAAAAAATAAGATAATGATGATGAAAATTGCGGTAGACCGCGCCCTTAATTAACTCGTATCCAGCTAAACACTCTTAATTTCAAAATATTTAGTTTTTGTGAACTATTTCGTTTAAAATCAATAGCGCGTCCCTAATTTTTTTTTGTTTACATTAGACCTGCGCAAGGTAGATGAAAATTATAATCGTTCTTATCCCGCACTAGCTATACCCGCCGTACGACAACTTGATACTTCCTGGAAGCCCTGCTTCTAGCTTGGATCTGCTTTCACACCAACTGTGTAATGTATCCTTTCGCCAAACGTCAACAATAACATTGCTAGGCTGACGGCTGCACTGCAAGCCGACGTACATTGTTCATCCGCCGCCACTAACTACGTCATCTCTAAAATATTGTAATATATGCTAAATGTAAACATTCATTTTATTTCATTTCCTGAAAATGAACACACTATGTACATATTCCATTAAACGGTTTCCAATATTTTAGCCGCTTTTCATAATATACAAAATAACTATTTCTACGACATCAATGCCAACCCAGCAATCTTCCTACTATCGTATAACAGACGTGTTTAACTCACTTTTAAAATAATTATTACGAACAATTTTCATGTTCGCGGTCGCGTAATAATAAAAAATGAATTAATATATCTCACCGCATTGCTTTTACATTTGCTTACACAGTTATATGCTAACAACGGAAGTATTCCTAGTAATTTTTTTTTCAACAGTTCACTTTAAAATGTATCAACTTATACTGTAGTAAATAAACTGTGTGACGTGTCTTTTATTGGAGTGTGTTGCTATTCAGCGGAACATCCTGAAGTTCTAAATTAAGGCTCTGTTTCAGTCGCCATATTGAATTTTATTATTATTTTTTTAATGTTAAATATGCGATTGTACCTCAAATGTCATCTACTTTTCGCTGCAGTACAGACCTTGCGATTTAGCTGTTAACTTATGGTTACACTGCAATTTCTGTGGCAAATTTTTTTTACATTCATAAGTTGCCCGTCGAATTACGGCGTAATTGTAAGTTAACGGGTGAATCGCAAGGTCTGTACTGAAGCGAAATGTAAATATAATTTGAGGTATAGTAGCATATTTAACGTTTTTCATCTCAGAATCCCAAAAAAGCGAAAAATAATAATATTCAATATGGCGACTGAAACCGAGCCTTGATTGGGTTTCTCACCACACAGTCACTCAGTTTTCTGTGCAGCGTTTATTATTCGTCACAGACATGAACTATAAGGAGACCGGGATGTTGTAACTCCACTTATTTATATGTTTTCTTCTTGCGAAGAAATTCCTCTTCCCGCCATTTTTCCACTTATAAAACATTCCTAAAGGTCGTTCGGAATAAAGTGAGCACTAAAGATTTAACCTTTGAAAAAAATCACTAGCCGTTACTGCATATAAGCCAACATTAACAACAGTTACATTTTTGTTTGTATGGTTGGTAGCGAATAACTGTATGTAGTCCCGTGTATTTTCTTATTTGAATACAGCATTAGTGAAACTACATCAATTGCAAACGACCTCTCTGTATTTGACATACTTTAAAATGTTTATTTAAGTTCTTACTGACATACCTACTGACTGTATAATTTTATTTAATTAGCGGCAGTACAAAACGACGCGACCGAGTCGATTATCGTTGGCACACGCCGCTATTGCTTCGCGCCGCAGAGATAGTTCAAAATGTCACCGACAGATGGCATCAGAGTTAGGTTTTCGCCTCATTGCGTCATTCAGTTTGTTTTTCCGTTGTGAAATGAATATGGGTTTTTGATAAACACATTCAACGTCGTCGTTCATTGAAGAATGTTGAACGGAATTTTAATTCTTGAGTTGCGTGTGTCGTGTGTTTTTTTAGTGACGGTTTTAATTTAAAAGTTCGAATATACTGTGCATGGATTTACGAGATTCGTAACGGTAATTAATAGCGCCGTTAGAGTAGACGCAGAGAAACCAGTGTTATAAGACGTTAACTCGCAGGTATTTATAACTAAGATTACCACCT
>PNEQ01028075.1:0-33963 GCA_003012365.1 Medauroidea extradentata
GCTGGTGGACGACCGCTCGACGACAGACGACAGACAGACCCCGTTTGCTTGGTAACAACGCCATATATCGGCGTGCTTGTACTCAATATTGTGCAACCACGAGGGGGGAGATGAGTTGCTGTCTTCCGTGGTTTCCCAACGCTGACCTGATTGCCGCTCGGACGTCTTGCTGTCCGGCTTGCCAGGCAATATTGCAACAATACGTTATCATCTCCTGTACATACATGCCAGACCAAACATAGCTGATATTTATTCTTCGCTAAACTTTTTTATGACTTACAAACCTATAGGTCGTACTCATCCATCAAACAAAACCAATTATCATCTAGACAAACGTACCTTCTTTACTTACTTGTACTTCACCAGACATACTACTCAGTCAGACACAAGACACCATTCGAACATATTATTGAATCACATGAAAAAACCAATGAAATATACCTCAAACCAAACGAATCTCCATGTAAAATTTGACCATTAATTTCCGAAGTCATATAATTACTATGAACGTAACTATTTTTGTACCTGAATTCCTGTCATTACTAGACTAATCCGCTATATATATATATATATATATATATATATATATATATATATATATATATATATATATATATATCACTGGGTATTGTTTCTAAAATAACTGTCATAATCATTTTCCATAAGACTCTACATTCCATGACTTAGAATCATTACACTAACTAATTAAAATCCTATGCTGTCAAAGCAATCGATTATATCGTTACATGAGTCAATTATGTCAGTTAAGCTACACAAATAATTTTTGATCCTGCACATCAACATTATCTCCTTTTGTAAGCCTCCTGAGACACCGTATAATTCATAATTACTCGGATAATATCTAATTATACATACCATGCTGAACTATTATAGAGTACATTATAATAATAAATCAATGTTATTAATTAAATCTAGCATTTTCTTACATATACTAGTATATACATCATACTATACATATATGCACTTCAAACAATACCTAGATGTCCAATACTAATCTTCAAAGATGATGTTTTATAACTATAATATCTTCTGTCCTGTACCTATCTTAGCTCAGCCATACAGACTTTTAATATGCTCACACTGAAGTATCATTTAATCTCCAATAAAATAAAACATTGAGTTCAAGCGTTTATACAACCTGGTCACCTTACATTATTCCCTTGACAGCTGACATACAATTAAGTTACTGCTACTTCCTAATATTTCGTAAAAATTATCAGTCATATTGTACCGGTAGTAAAGTACTACAGACACAATTTTCAGAAAATTCTGTACTAAATTCATTCTCGTTTACAGAATAGTTATATACCAAGCACAATATTTTGTGATTACAATTTAAAAAATTATTAATTCTTTTATCTGAGTCGTTACCTTCGCGAGTGAGTAAGTAACTTCCTAAATAACTACATCTTGCAAGATGGTCTCATATATTGTGCTCTGTGACGAAAGTTATCAGCATCATTTCATTTTACAACTATACAGACTTCATTAGTTTTCAGCATATTCACAACGTGATTATGTACTCCCAAATAAATTTTATGTTCATCTGTCACTTATATTTTAGTGAAAAAAATATTTTAGCTATATTAATTGTACTTGTATTCTTATTATTTATCAGTGTCGATATATGGAAGACTTATCATAGGAACCAACTCCAAGACTAAGAAGAAGAATAAAATCATCAGCTAGTCACCACTTTCTTTTTAAAACCTGAAGTTTCAACACAACAAATTTTTGAAACATATTAATTTTAATAAATATGTTTCAGCCATACTTATCAGTATAATTTTCGTATTTTTAAACATTCAAAACAGAGTCCCATGGTACTTCCAAACACTGCATGCTTGGTATGTTTGTATTTAAGTTATCATCGCATCATGTTTTTATGTGAACGAGTTTTCATGTATGTATAGTTCAACTAAACCTTACCGAAAAAAAAAAAAAACTTCCATCTTGTTTTTTTTTACATATAACACTCTAGTGCGAACTTAATGAAGGCTAGTCAGTTTGTACGGTTACGAGAGATCGTTTCGTTTGTAGAAAGCTGCCGATGATTTGAGTTTTTTTTCTTTTATCATTATACATTACATAAATAACTCGTCTGCGTGAGATAAAAATTTTTTGTAAGTCCTTTCGTTGCTTGGTACCATTACAATGCTACCACGTAGTCAGTAAAACGCTCAATGTATGGTGCGAGGAAAAATTTATTGTAATTAGTTCAGCCCCGAGCACCCACATTCCTTTATTTGCTCGAAGATTCTACCAGTCATTATCTAATTAGAGTTGGGTTGTTCTAACCTAAAATAAGCATGTAAAACTACTCACAGCTCAATCTTACATGTGTGACTAATAGTATTATTTTGACCTGTGTATATATTTTGAGTATTATTGTTATCATGTTTTAGCTTTTACACGTGCTAGACTTCTTGGAATTTATAATTTTATCGTGTACCTGTTCTGTGAGGTTATTTATCATGTAATTTTTTTTAAGTTGTTAACATTTATACATGTATACACTTACTTTCGTATTTCGTATATGTAAGTTTCACCTCGCAATATGCTTAAATAAGATATATATATAATATGCTTATGTGTATAATTTATGGTTAGTATTGCGTATTAAATTTTTTATATGTTATATTTCTGTTCTTTAAAGGTTTTTCGCTTTCGTATAAGTGTTTTATGTACGTGATCCCCGGACGTTATCTGTCTTCTTAGTCACCTGAGCGACGTCACTGCTTGCAGCTGACTAGCCTTCATTATGTTCGCACAACAGTTTATGTGATATTATATCAACTTGTCTACAGTAGGATACAGCTAAAGTCGACAGCGCTCCATGAATAGTGTTTTGTGTATGTGAGTTACAGCAGCTTACAAGACGTAGCTAACTCTGAATGATGCTGCATTTCAATGGGATTTTAGTTAACTCGACCAATAAAGAAAATTTCATCTTGCACTACTGTAGGTTAGTGTGTCATAATATTGACTTACGTTGAACAAAAGACTATTGAGAGCATTTGGTCAGCGCTCAACGTCAAGGTCTTTTAGCACTGGTGAAGTGTGACATGATGTACTGAGCAGCGAAGGAATGAATGTACGGAGAAAACGGGAGATCTCCGAGAAACCCACCGACTAACTACTTCGTCCGACACGATTCATGCATGCGAAAATCTAGGGTGACGAATGGTCTGACCATTCATCCACCATGGCCCCTTAACGACGAATAGCAGAATTAGGTTTGATTACAGCCTATCACCCGTGCTTTTATCAACATCAGCATATTTGCTGACCAGCTTCTAGCATGGTACATGAGATTCATCGAAGTAGCTATAGCACAGAATGATTGGTGCTGTTTAAGCACTGTCTGTGTCAAAAGGTTCTCAGTTAATCGATAGACGTGCTCGAAAGCAATTCGACTTCTTCATTTATAGGTACTTTTTGTGTAAAACTGTAACGTTAAGAAGATGTCATCGAAGATCGAAGACTTATCATCAGTATCAGCAGCTAGCATTCAACCGGGAGTGTTCTCTGGAAATCACGTACATACTTCTCTGAAACATTGTTGCTATGCGGGAATTCATTTAGTACACACTCTAATGCTTGTCGCCATGAACAAAGTCACTGTATGTTTAGTGTATCGTACAATACTTAACTTTGTGATAACTGTGATGAAGTGTTTACTCGCAATGATAACTTGACTAGCCACAGCAAAACATGCAAAGGAAAGGGTTCTCGTTCATCGGAGTGTGAAAACAAGTACTGCTGTAAACTGTTCTCTCGAATCTGCGATGTACGCATACGTGAAGAAAGCAACTGCAAATTCGGTATCGCCTACAAGACTTACTCATGCGACAACTATAGTGCAGTCTATGCGAATAAACAATAATTAAATGTTCGTCAGAATCTGTACTTTAAAAGACACTACAACATAGGTGACTGTAGAATACGTTTATTGAGATACGATTATTTTATATGTTTTCTTCATGACTGAAATAAATTTGAAATGTATCAGTCAATAAACTCCTGGGTAGATAATTTATTTACTCGTGCAACATTTAATTACTCAAGAGAAAAGTGCGGACACTAGAGTGTTAAATGTAGAAAAAAAAAGTAAGATGGAAGTTTTTTTTGGTAAAGTTTAGTTGAACTATACATACGTGAAAACTAGTTCGTATAAAAACATGATGGGATAATAACTTAAATACAAACCTACCAAGCATGCAGTGTTTGGAAGCAACATAGGACTCTGTTTTGAATGTTTAAAAATACGAAAATTATTCTTATATACATGGCTGAAACTAATTTATTTAAATTAATATGTTACAAAAATTTCTTGTGTTGAAACTTTAGGTTTTAAAAAGCAAGTGGTGACTAGCTGATGATTTTAATTCTTCTTCTTAGTCTTGGAGTTGGTTCTTATGATAGAGTCTCCCGTGTTTCGACACTGATAAACATTAAAAACACAGGTACAATTAGTATAGCTAAAATATTTTTTCACTAAAATATAAATGACAGATGAACATAAAATTTATTTGGGAGTACATAATCACGTTGTGAGTATGCTGCAAACTAATGAAGTCTGTATAGTTGTAAAATGAAATGATGCTGATAACTTTCGTCACAGAGCACAATGTATGAGACCATCTTGCAAGATGTAGTTATTTAGGAAGTTACTTACTCACTCACGAAGGTGACGACACAGATGAACGAATTAATTATTTTTGTAAATTGTAATTACAAAATATTGTGCTTGGTTTATAACTATTCCGTAAACGAGAATGAATTAATACAGAATTTTCTGAAAATTGTGTCTGTAGTACTTTACTACCGGTACAATATGACTGATAATTTTTACGAAATATTAGGAAGTAGCAGTAACTTAATTGCATGTCAGCTGTCAAGGGAATAATGTAAGGTGACCAGGTTGTATAAACGCTTGAACTCAATGTTTTATTTTATTGGAGATTAAATGATACTTCAGTGTGAGCATATTAAAAGTCTGTATGGCTGAGCTAAGATAGGTACAGGACAGAAGATATTATAGTTAGAAAGTGTCATCTTTGAAGAATAGTATTGGACATCTAGGTATTGTTTGAAGTGCATGTATGTATAGTATGGTGTATATACTAGTATATGTAAGAAAGTGTTAAATTTAATTAATAACATTTATTTATTTTTATAATGTATTCTATAATTGTTAAGCATGGTATGTATAATTAGATATTATCCGAGTAATTATGAATTATACGGTGTCTCAGGAGGCTTACAAAAGGAGATAATGTTGATGTGCAGGACCAAAAATTATTTGTGTAGCTTAATTGACATAAGTGACTCACGTTACGACATTATCGATTGCTTTGACAGCATAGGATTTTAATTAGTTAGTCAAATGATTCTAAGTCACGGAATGTTGTGTCTTATGGAAAATTATTATGACCGTTATTTTAAAAACAATACCCAGTGATATATATATATATATCACTGGGTATATATATATATATATATATATATATATATATATATATATATATATATATATATATATATATATATATATATATATATATATATATATATATATATATATATATATATATATATATATATATATATACATATATACATATAAAACGTGTTATTCTAGTCATGACAGGAATTCAGGTACAACAAATAGTTACGTTCATAGTAATTATATGACTTCGGAAATTATTGGTCAAATTTTACATGGAGATTCGTTTGGTTTGAGGTATATTTCATTGGTTTTTTCATGTGTTTCAATAATATGTTCGAATGGTGTCTTGTGTGTATTATCTGACTGAGTAGTATGTCTGGTGAAGTACAAGTAAGTAAAGAAGGTACGTTTGTCTAGATGATAATTGGTTTTGTTTGATGGATGAGTACGACCTGTAGGTTTGTAGGTCTTAAAAAAGTTTAGCGAAGAATAAATATCAGCTATGTTTGGTCTGGCATGTATGTACTGGAGATGGTAACGTATACAGCATGATACAGTTACTGATAATTGATATAACAGTTTCAGATGTTGGTAGTGTTAAGTTATATGTTTGAATAGTGCAGTTTGTATATTATTTGGAAATATCTGTTGATATTGACTTAACGTACAGTATCGAATAGTTTACTATGTGATCTGCCTCGGTTGGTTAATGAATGCTGAGATAATGTTGTAAGATATGATTCGTGTGGAAGATAAATTGCTTTCGGATGTATGGTTTTATTTTGATACATAAAAATCTAAAATGATAATTTGATTGTAGTTTTGATCTAACTTGATAATTTTGTAGGTAGTTTGTAAATCGAATATTACAAGTGATGCTGGGCTATGGATTGAGTGGTGCTTGGCAGCGCTTTACAGCAGCATAGATAGTATGTAATATTTTACTGGTAGTGCTAGATGGTTACAGAAAAGACTGAAGACGATGCTTTAGATAGGTATTGCGTCAATGTGTACTGATAACTGCACGGTAGTTATGTTAGTTCGACAAGATTTGGAGTAGTAAATCTTTTACGCAAGTGTTCTTTGACGCTTCGTAATTTATTTTATCAATGTTAAAATTCAGAACAGGTGTGGAAGGTGAACATGGAGATAGTAAAATATATGAATAAGGATGGTAATATTAAAGAGAAGGGTAAGTTAAAAGCAAAAGAGCTGAGCTTGAGATTAAGAAACGTCATCGCAGAAATAAAATATTTAATAATGTATGAAATAGTTAATCATTTTATTGATGTTAGATGTGCATAGGAAAAAAAAATTCTTCTGAAATTTGATATTAGTAACTCAACTTTGGTAGTTTTATGTATTTTTGTATAGGGCCTATTAAATTAGTTATAAATCAAAATCTGATATATATAGATCGATTCTGTATGATATAGATTTATTTGTAGTGATCTGCTCTAATGGGTTTCGTTAATGGTAGTTTTTAATATGTTTGCAGAAAATATCGGAAAAATTTAATAATATATGCGACAGGTGAACAGAACTATGATTGCATAGTCAGTTTTTACATTAAGAATATTATTACCAGGTATGGGTAAACTTATAATTTTAGTTATTTAAGCTAATGTTTGACTTGTTTAGGTATGTATAGGGTAGAAAAAAGAGGTGCATTTATAGTTGATGTGTTGTTACTGAAGGACTCGTCGTATGTGTAGGTTAAACATAGTATGAATAAGTACATGCAAGTTTTTAATTTCTTTTGATTAGTGAGCTTAAAGTTCGACTGAAATGAATTATATGAAGAGTGTGATGGAATGATCTGAAGTAACTTGGCTGTAACTCTTACAAGGAAACTCGTACAAACCGACTCCTAACAGAATATACTTGACAAAGATTAGTTTTCTAAAACAATATTTTGCGCGAAACTTCTCTACGAGGTACAAACAGACCTGTTAAATACGGAAGGTAGCAAAGAAATTCTAGTTTTTATATTTAGTGTTCAAATTTAGCACGCTATGTTACATAAAGAATGATGTCTGCCATTGCGATTCACTGTGTAGCCTTGCGTGTTGTGTAACTTGCCGTTAGCAGTTGTTAGTGTACCGACATCTCGCGCCCTACTGAACCTGGGTTCGATGGGATGCTTACCTATATTCACTGTTTTAGCAAACTTTAGGTTCATCTTATAAAATGTTCTTTTTATGAACAGTTGTAATTTTGAATGGTATGATGAATTATGATGGACTTATGTAAAGTAAAATATGAATAGCTGTAGTATTTGAATAAAAAAAATACTGATAGAATTTTTCAATGTTTTGGTATAAATATAATATTTGTTTCTACGCGGACTAATGTGATTATTTTCTTCATAGTTAGTTTATGAGTCCGACTATGATAAGTGTATGTAGGGTAGGAAGAAGGGGGCATTTAAAATTATGACGAGTATTGTAGATAAGTATATAAGTTTGACCTCTAATTAATGTAATAAGGTTTATGTATTTTCTTTACGTATGGAAACATTAGGGTGAGTGAGAGATTTTGGTTGGTGCTCAACATCGATTACATTAACGTTGTAAGAATTGATATGATTTAGAATGGTTGGGTTCAAGTCGGACCGAGTTATGAACTTGAAAGGAAATTAAGATGTATTAGAGCTGGAATGGGTATGGAATAATCTCTTGAAGTTATGAAATATTCAAATTAATTTCTAATTTACATACTGTGTATGAAAGCGAATGGAGAAAAAGGTTTACACGTAAAATTTTTTAGTTCCCGCTTATTAGTATAATACAGTATAATGTATTTTACCTTCATGTTGCGTATCGTATATGATGTCTGTTGTAGATGAAAAGTGAACGTCTATAATGGACGGGATCATCCAGTAATTGAAATCTAACTACAGGGTTAAAGTTTTATATCTATGCTTGTTAACTGTTTCCGCATCGCGTATACATATCTGCAATATGAATTTAAAAGCATGGAATAATAAAGAAACGTGGCTACAATTTTATAGGTAGCTATAATACTATAGCAAGTAGTTTTCTTGTTAAATCTGAGAAAACACTAGTGTAAATCCGAAAGAAATGCATGTGGTGTCACTCTTTGAGACATTTGATGTGCTATGTGTTGTACTTCCGGTGATGTGTTCGGAATGTATGTACATAGTTCTGTGTGGAGCTAAGAGAGTGTTTGTGTCTATGCGTCAAGTATTGGACATGTGTTTAAGTATGTTTAGTCGACATATATATGAATAAATGATTATAAGTAGATAGGTTATACAGTAGATATGTAACTTTTTACGCTTCGTCGATCTCTATGTGATCAGGGATGGAACAAATCACTCAAACAAGCAAGCAGGAAAACAAGAAAGTAATTAAACATTGTCTTAAGTCATGTAAAGCAATGTTCTTGAGTGATTTCGGAATAAATTTGGTAAACGTAATATCGGAGTGAATGTACTGTTATTCGAACCCACGATCTCCATATTACAAGTCGGCGCGTGCAACTCTCGCCCGTACCTTATTTTAACACATAAAACACTTATTTTAAATAGGTGTAGAGTCTGCAAGTATGATACGGTAATTTCGTACTAGTTAAAGGCTCATATGTGCACGCTTTGAATTCAGCAAAATATCACAGTTCCATTAAAAAAATTTACAATCGTGCAATGACAGAGATACTATTCCTGGACCATTAAATGAAATTAAGAACATGCTATCACTGAGCTAAGAGGGTAGTATTGACATAATTTTTCTTATGTTTAAAAATGAACAGGAGGGTAGGAAATGTCTGGCACTATGCTGCAGTGAGGTTAGGCGTGGCAGTATATATAATAATCTTTGCTATTGTTCTCGTCAGAAACGTTGTTTAACTTTGCATACATAGGATACATACATAGACTGTGTCTTGGAGAAATGGACGGCTGTGTACTTGCCTGGTTTGGTCCAGCAGCGAGGCCGTATGTTACCAGACACCGCACAGGTGAGCAAGCAGACTCCAGAGTCCAGAGTCGAGTCAAGTTGCAACATGCAACAACGACATGCGAGAGTGCTTGCCCTGCACTTCCCACACTGACGTCTCGCACAGCGCAGCAGTATGCACGTGGGCGGATGTTACTGACACCATGCAGGTGTCAGAAAGTCACGAAGGCAGTGTCATGTGACATTGCACCCTGTAGCTTCTCTCTTGACTTTGACAAGGTCAGTCAACTACATAGCTATCTTGTGTGCGTGCTTACAGCTATCTACATAATATTCTCGTTTGCTAAGTGAAATCTAGTACGAGAACTACTTCGATTTGAACTATACAGGATGAATTCGATAATTCGGCCTATCCATGCTACTCGCCTAAAACCAAAAATGTTATAGGCAAATTCAAAGACGAATATATCGTTGTGCCTGTGACTGAGATTTTAGGACTACGAGCGAAGATTTCAGCCTACAGGTGCTGCGAGATTGTATAGAAAAAGGCTAAAGGAATTCAAACAAGTGTGATCAAAAAGAAAATTACCTTACAGGACTACATTAGAGCTCTGAACAGAGAGAACATTATGCAAGTAATGGTACATAGTGTAAGGTCATGGAAAATGCAGCTATATTCGAAGTGTAGCAACAAACTGTCGCTTTTTTACTAGACGACAAACTATGCGTGTGCTAAGATGTATTAAACTCTCTACCATATAGATATGCTGACTAAAAGTTAAGACGTGTTCATTTGACTATTATATTAAATTTGTCACTGTAGCATACTATTACCCTAACAAATATACTGAATGTTATTAATGTGTTGAAAATTTTTTCTCTCCCGACTGTGACTTACATCCTGGCTACATCGAAAAAGTCAGTACAATAAGCTGAAACGACATAATTATCTGTCAAAGTCTTGTAACTAATGCAACACCTACATCGTTAGCAGACAGCAATGGAGAGACGTGTG
Source organism: Medauroidea extradentata (assembly GCA_003012365.1). NCBI lineage: Eukaryota > Metazoa > Arthropoda > Insecta > Phasmatodea > Phasmatidae > Medauroidea > Medauroidea extradentata. Next base: position 10,409 of record PNEQ01028075.1, read on the forward strand.
GTACACTACTAGCAGCTACTATAAGACTACTGCAGAAATAACGAGACTCCACCAAAATTACATTGCAAAACTGTTCAAGGCTTATTATTTCCATACCGAGTAACTGTATAAATGTTAGGAAATAAAAAAAAAAACATGTGAAATAGTCTCACAGTATAGGTACAGTGGAAACATATGATGCATTCTCAGAAGTCTAGTACATGTAAATCTACAAAACCAAATAATTGAAAGGCTACTAAAAAGTTATACACATATTTAAAAAGTAATTTGAGCCATCAGTGGAACATAATGCAAACATCCGAGCAGTCATAATGATAAAAATCTAACTATAACATGAGGAGAACTGCAGTAGGCGACGATGATGGGCAGCAACACGAAAAACACAGGGCTCAAGTAGCTATTTATACTCCAGTATATGCAGAAAGAGAAGCTGTGATAGGTTGCGATATGCCTGATAATGATGGCGGTATAGAGAGTAAATTGCAATGACAGTTCAAGGTCATGTGATGCAGTAAGAGAAGCTGGCACAGGTTCTGACATGTGCAGCATTATTGTTTGGTGAAGAGGTGAAAAGAGGGGAAGTGAGCTTTGACAGGTTCAAACTCGTGCGGCAGTTCTTGTGAAGGAGAGGGGATAGGAGGAAGATGTGCAATGATAGTTTAAGGTCCTGTGATGCAGGAAGAGAATGTGGAACTGGTTTTTACATGTGCATCAGTTATGGCGAGAAGATGTGAAAGGAGGGGAGAAGTGAGCTGTGACAGGTTCAAACATGTGCAGCAGTTCTGTTGACGGTGAGGGAAAGGAGGGGGAAGTGCAATGACCGTTCAAGGTATATGTGATGCAAGACGAGAAGCTGGGACAGGTTCTGATGTGTGCAGCAGTATTGTTGAAGAAGAGGGGAATGTAGGGGGAAGTGCAATGTCAGTTCAAGGTCTTGTGATGTAGGAAGAGAAGCTGGGACAGGTTCTGACATGCGCAGCTATAATGAGGATGAAGAGGGGAAAGGAGGGGTAAGTGAAATGAGAGTTCAAGTTCATGATATATATGAAGAGTAGCTGGGACAGGTTCTGACAGGTGCAGCAGTAATGATGTGAAGATTGGAAAGGAGGGGGGAAGTGAGCTGGGACAGGTTCAAATAGGTACAGCAGCTCTGGTGATTGAGAGAGGAAGGGAGGGGGAAGTGCAATGACAGTTTAAGGTCATGTGATGCATGAAGAGGTGGGACAGGTTCTGACAGGTGCAGCAGTAATTGTTGGGAAGAGGTGAAAGGAAGGGGGGAAGTGAGCTGGGACAGGTTCTGACAGGTGCTGCAGTAATGGTGACGGAGAGGGGAAAGGAGAGGGGAAGTGCAATAACAGTTCAAGGTCATGTGATGCAGGAAGAGAAACTGTGACAGGTTATGACAGGTGTAGCAGTAATGGTGTTGAAGAGGGGAAGGAATGGAGAGGGAGGAGAGCGCGGAAGGTACTGTAGAAAACTGCAAGGTTATGCAAAACTATAGTCCATTCCATGCTGGATTCTGAAGAGGTTGGGTGCTGTCCTCAATCTGGGAGATGTGCAAGTAAGTATCAAAATTAATTACTTGATCTATCGGAAATCGATCGGGTATAGATTCGAGAATTTAGGATAATTGATCGATTGATTCGTGTAATATTACAAAATTAAAAAAAAAAATCATTGTTTGAATTACTTGATAATCGATCGGGTATTGTGCGTAAGAAATTAAATAATAAATAATAACGATTGATTTTACATTTTTAGTTATTAAAAATATAAGGGATTATGTATACATGTATACTGCATAGCATGTTAACCTTATATAAAGTACAACTCTTAAATTTAATATACAATAACTCGAATATGGTAACGACAGCAGCGACCCTAGCAGACATCTCTGTAACAACAACAAGATGGTGGCATTAACAATATCTACAAGGTCTAGCTGAAGGTTACCGAACATGGCCGAAGATTCCCGAAGGTTAACGAGCTTGGCCGAGCATACCGGATGTAATTTTTAACTAAATAATTTTTATATAAAGTGTTTTTTTAAATATAATTTTTAAAACATGTATATTGAATTTATTTTTTAATTACATGCGGGGTTATAATGGAACGGGAAATAAAAATTTTTTGGAAGACTCGGAAGAAACTTCCAAGATGGCGGCCTGGAAACAAGATGGCATTTGGAAATAAGATGGCATTTGGAAATAAGATGGCATTTGGAAACAAGATGGCATCCAGAAACAATATGGCTGCCAGAAACAAGATGGCGGCCGGAAACAATATGGCATCGGAGTGTCAGGATACAGAGGTCAAAGGTCATGGTCAAGGCCAGCCCCTGTCCCCGGTTCGGCTATTTCCTTCTACTTTTATAGACTATATGGACAGAGCAGGTTTATGCACGGAAGTTACAAACTTTTGTTTACGATTTGATGGTTAAATAATGTGATGTGAAAAGCATTATAAAATATTTATTATAGTTTACAGTTTATTATGTTTTTGTGTTAAAATAAGATGGATTAAGTTTATTAATTGTAATGACCATCTTCAAAACTTTGTAATGTCCAAAAAGTTTTGTGTTATTTTTGTTTAATATGTTTTTAAATGAATAGGTAGTAAGTAATCAATTACCTGTAAAAAAAATCATGTTCAAATGAATTTGTGGTAGAAGTAATTAGAACTTTCCCCTACCGTAAATTGATTATTGTGCAGACATTTTTCGAACAGTAACATGCGATTAAAATTTTTGCCTTTGTACATATTTTGATGTGGATAGAGAAGTAATTCTGGTCTGGCCTTACTAAACTATGGTTAAAGGTAAACAAGACTTAAAATTTCATCCCTGAGAGTTATCATTTAATAAGTTAGATGATATCTTGAGAACTTATTTTAATTCAATAGCAAATGCTTTTCACAATATATTCTGACAAATTCCTTGCCTAAAGCCGTTTACAGCGGTACTTACTATTATACATTAATTTTACCTCTGAGCTCATCACGTGAAGCTTCTTCATAAGTTACGGAACAGTAATTCAAATAACACTGATTTAGAATTGTCAAGACTCCAGGCTTGGTAGAGGTATTGTGCATTTCACTGAAACAAATATTGTCTTTAAAATATTGATGATTTACCAATGGTTTAATTTCTGCTTTGGCATGAAAAGACGTATATAACACCATTTTACACTTTGAAAAACTAATTTTTCCAGGGGAGGACAAATAGACACCCCCCTCTTTCCCCGGGCCAACCCGGTTTTATGGGTGGTATGTGTATTTGTAAGGAGGAAGTTGGCGCCAGAATTTGTATCTGCCCCGGCTGACACAGACTCTAGTTGCGGCCCTGCATATGCCCGACCAAAAAATTGCTTCAGACCCGCCAAGCGCCACATTGTGACAAACTATTTTCGCGGTCATTTCAAATAAATGTTCTAAGGACTGTTATTACTCAAATCATCCAATTTAAATATGTGCCCTCTCGTGGACTAACTCTCTGTACAGATTACGTAGATTTCTCTTCTCGTGGACTAACTTCTCTGTGCAGATGACGTAGATTTCTCAGGGAAATGTCGGAAAAAAAGTTTCATTCAGAAGTCTTATCTTCATCCACAATATCTTGCTTTCCTGTACAAGAAGCAAATGTATTTTCTATGTTTTGTTTTCACTTTGTATGTACTCAAATTTCCATTAACCGAAAACATACTTCGTCCTTCAATTTCTTATATGCCACATATTCAAGCTGTCTAATGCGAACCACAAACACATACTCTCTGTCCTTGTACTTTTATGTCAATTTATTTTTATTGAATTTATAATTTCATTAAAGTATCGCATTTTAACTGACCAATCCTAACAGCAAACTGTATATTTTTTACCATATACGTATATCAGCTCTACATTGCTAGATACAAATTAAACAAACTTCATTTGCATAGTTATCCACGCACTGAGTTCAGCAGTAAAAAGTGATAAATACAAACATATTCCTTCACCGTGCATGTACTAGAGGTGTTCAGTTTTAATGACAAGCTATCATAACACCTGCTTACTTTTCAACGCAAATACCGGATAATTTTATTCAAATACACATTGTTACATGTATGCTCGATAGGTCATATTCTCCCTATGTACAGCAACCAGTCACCCAGCGCTACCCGTCTGTCCAGTCTTTACCTTTGAGAAGTGAGTGTGTTGTATGGTGACAATGACTTGTATGTATGACAGCGGAGTAGCGCGGGGGTTAACGGGCCGGCCCGTAGTATCTACAACCAGTGTACAAGCACAATAGACTGTGGGAAGCTTAACAAACATGTCAAATGTTCTGCTGGCCCAGGCCAGGACCTAGCTCAAGTATTACTGTGGGAAGGGGCTGTGGAAAGAGGAACTACAGTGTTGGTATGACGCAATCATGTCCAACAGGTAGCAGTGTATAGTCTGCACAACCAGAGGTGAGAGAGAGAATAACGCATGGATACTAAATAAAAATAATAAAGGAAAAGGCTGGCGTACCGTTGAGTAAAACATTAAATGGTTGCGTCTAGTGGATATTGATCAGCCGTATCTGTAGATTCGTCTGCGGTGTCTGTTGTGCTGCCCTCAAGTTGTGAATCAACGGTGATGTGTTTCGCCTCCTGATCACTGTTATCATCGCTGCTTTCCAGCCCAATGTTTATAACTATTCTTTCCATCTCCGGCTCCATCAGTGTGTCACGATGCCTGTATTCTTCTGCAATGTTCCTTACGTGCATGCATGCTTTCTTCCAGTCATCCGGGGTCATTTCACTTAAAACACTTATGCGTCAGTTGTTTCATTGCTGACAGTGAAAGCTTGCTCACTTTGCTTGCCGCAACCATTTGTTTTACTAAATTCCATATCAGTTCGATTGGATTAAGGCCACAGTGATAGGGTGGTAACCTTAGAACAGAAAATCCCGGGTCTTTTAAAATCTTATCCACGGTGTACTCAGGCTGAGGCTTATGTATTTTCATAGTCTGTAGCAGCTCTCTCATTGTCAGATCTTCCGTCATTGCAATGTTGTTCTGACGTTACCGCGCCAATGTATTCCCTTTCCAGGAAGTACTGGTGGGGGCTTTGTTTTCTTGCACTATGTTATATGGTGCATTATCGAGGACTACAATGCTACCAGGTGAAATATTAGGAATCAGTTGCGTCTGTAACCATTTATTGTAGCTAACACTGTTCATCTCATGGTGGTAATCTACTGAAGTATAATTCGAATCATAAATTAATTCAGCTCCTTCGATGAAACCCATTTCACCACCAGAATGCTCTACAATAGCCCATTGTCCAGCACTTTTGTTCACCATTACCCCGGAACCTCGACGTACTGCCAGCACTTCTTTACCATACAATATGTATGAATCCATGTTTTGTCATTATACACTACGTGTTTTTGAGGTCCACTTTCATTTTTCCGCAGTGCACGTAGATAGGTTGCATGCAGTGTAACAATATCGTTTCGCTCCGTTAACATAAACCTCACATAATTACATATTTATTTAAAATTTAAATCCCATGTCTTTAATCATTCTCTAAAACGTATCTTTCTTCCCAGAATACTGTATCTTATCTTTCACAGCTTTCAGAAGTTTACACAGAGTGGGAATTTTGTGGTGTGCTTCATAATATTACAGTAAAGTTCGGCGCACAACACTTTTATAGAAGTCGTCATGTTCCATCTTCTCTTGTCGTGGACGACGTTTACCTGCAGTGGAAATGCCCGTTCAGTCTTTTTCTGTTTCCACACACTCTCTGGCAATATTACGCGTTGTCTTTTCACTTACACCTGCTGCTTTCGCCGCCATTTTAACTGCTTTGTCTAACGGAATAATCAAACCACTTTTATTTTCTTAAATTATAAATATTATAAATCGATGGTGTAAAGCACAGATATTGTATGTCCAACATACACAGTTTTGAGAAAATACAAGTTAAATGTTAGCAACACTGAATCAATTACACTTTTGTTCATAGGTGGTTGTGACTAATTTTATTTAAATGTTTGAGCATTCCTGATTATTCACTATGAATTGTAATGGATTCCTTACATAATTACTACGTATTTCTGTATTTTAAACAAAGTATTACAGCGATTTTTATGGACATACTATGTTTGTGCACAAAAGGTGGCACATACTACAATTGTACATTACTTAATTTAGTTGACATACAATATATGTGCACTAGAAAATGCACATACTATGTTTATGCGCAACCAATTAGAATCAACATACAAATTTTCAAACATAATAATTACTGCTGCTGTTCAGGGGTCCTTCGATTCACAAATTAATTTACACAATTTGTAATGGTTACACAGCCCTGTTCAAACTAGTTCAGGTGTAATACAAGTACATACAAAGTTATTATAATGCAGTGAATTGTAAACATACAAAACTTCCCTTCCTTACCATTCAGAGCTGTAAATAATACAAATTACACAAATGTCCAAAAAACTTCAATGTTGCAGTGTTGAATTACTCCACAGCACTCTCTTCATACCCTTATTCTTGTGGAGGTTTCAGTTTCTTCGAAGATGGTATGCTATCGATGAATGATCAGTATTTCTGTTACCAAACTACAAATATAACTCTTCTGATGAACAGCATCGGAAAGATTCCAATATTCCTTACATACAATATTTTGTCTTTCACATGAAATTTTTGCAGAGCACTGATAGCGGCACATTGAACAGTCATGTTTTCTTGGTTTCTTCTCTGAAACCACCTGCCCGTTTATGTTCACATATTTCTTGCCAGCTCGTCTCTTGGCCTTGATTATATTCCTTTTCCACTTGTTGGGATTTGCTACTCTGTTTCTTTTTAATTTCTTCTTTCTAGGTGAATTTGTCACAATGGGTAACACTGTAGACATAGTGAGATCACCTTGTCTACTGAACTGTAATGATTCTTCAGGTTCAGGTATCACTGATTCATGACTGTACTCTTCAATTCCAGGAACAGACTGCCCTTCTAAATTGTTATCATCTGAGTTAGCAGTTTGTAATATTTTCTGAGTAAAAGCATGACTACCACTAGCACTAAAACAATTGTTACACTTACCAGAACATGCGTAGTGAGACACAAGATGTTTGTCATTACCAACAACCAATTTCTGTGTTTGTAACTCACTAAAACTGTCCAAATCTAAAATGCCAATTGTTTCATTACCAGGTTCAGCTGAGACTCGATCTTCAATGTGAAGTCCAACAATGCCTGCAAACACCAGCAGCACAGTTAATTTTAAAATGGAATTGCTGTAGAAGTTAAAGTAAACAATGCAGATTTGGCTTGAGCAAAATATTAACAAAAATAAGTTATGACATACTAGGCTAAATGTTTCAACGTCAAGATCTTCTAATTACACAGACTTAGCTATGATGTTTGTTGGTACATAAACAGGAAATATTTAATTTTGTCCATTTAATTGTAAATAATTTAATTTGTACATAAGAGCAACATATTTTTAAAACAAACAACACTATTTAAGTTTATTTTGTTACTGACATTTTTACTGATGTCAAAATATGTAAAAATAAATAGGAATTTGTCGTAAATAAGTTTATTTGATACTGAAAATCATTTGTATGTAAATTGCCCCAACACTTTTCTGATATTCTTTAATAATTAGGAACTAAGCAACAGTAGAAAACACAAATCATATAATTCAAAGTTTTGTAGGTAACTGAACATTTTAAAACTTTATTATCGCCTCAAAGTGCCAAACGAATGAATTTTTTCTATTGTTGGGACCAGTTTTTAATTTTATTCGCCTATAGCATACTGTAGGACTCCAGTGATTTGTGCTACCACTCATTTTTGTTACTATCAAAATTACGAAAGGGGAGGGAGAAATAGATTCAGTGAATAAAATTGTTTAGAAACTGTTAGCATTTACTACATTTACATTCTACTCCCCAGTTATAGTGATTGATAGTTGAATCATACAATTAACACTCACTGCATGTTGAACTGACACCAATAGGCTCACCAAAATCACCCACCAGTGTCTTGGAGACATACGTTGGGGCATCCATGGACAACCCATGATCTGAAAAATAAATTTAAAACTATTATAGACATTACTGTAACAATATAGCCTACTAAATTTTAATTGCATGTTCAAAGTTTTATAAGTTTGAATAACCTAAAATAAATTGCAGAAGTTGTTTTGAGGTTAAGTAACTTCGAAACACTATTCAGTATTGTTGAAAACTTACCTGTCTCTAATTCTTCTTTTGCGGCTTGTTGTAGCTTAACTAGTTCCAACAATTTTGCTGCTCGAGATGACATTTTTAAATGTTTACACTACTTTATTTCAAACACAACACGACTGCGAAATCATCTGCAAATAAACTTTAACACGCAACATTTTGCCACAATAAATAAACAATACATAATCACTACTACCAACTTGAACACATCCCTTCAAATCAAATATTCCCTCAGGTTACCGAGACAGCTGTGAGTAAAAATAAGTATGTGACAATGTAATTATGTTATTTGGGTCAATTAATTAGAACACAAACGTTGAATCTCCTTACATACTACATTTGTGCGCTCACAATTACTTTTATTTCTGCACATATATATTAAGTCGCATGACAAACACAAGGACGTACGGAAGAAAAGAGCACAAGTATTGTAAGTCACATACTATGTCTGTGCACTAAACAAAAAGGATGAAAGGACATACAAGATTATTCAAATATTATTTAAAAAATAACCGTCAACCAGGGACATACAATATTTGTGCAGATTGAATAAAGCATCCTAGACATTCGCACTACACCCAAATCTAAAAAGAAAAAGTGGACTTACAATATTTGTGCACTATACCATCGAAATAATCTTTCTACTTTCTGACCAGTTCATTTCCTTTGATTTCCTACGAGGAGTTGTCATTCTTTACGTATTTCACAATGAAATGTCTGCTCATCTTTAGTTCTCATATGTATCAACGCCACTGATGATGAAACTTTCACATAAAATGTGGGATCAATGCAGTCACAGCAATCGTTTCACACACACACACACACGCGCGAGCTTAGGTGGCAGTGTGAGGTTTTGCAGACTATACACTACTACCTGTCGGACACGATTGCGCCATGCCAACTCTGTAGTTCCTCTACCTGCCGCCGGCAATAACTCATCATACGGGTAGTGATAATCCCAGTATCTTTGTAATCACCAACATGTATGTGTGGTTGCAACAAACACGCAGCTACAGCGTAGCTATTACTAACCATGTATGTACCTATCTGCCATATACTGATGTGCAGTGCTAATTGCGATATCATTTTTCTGTCCAAATTTCACGACACACCAGCTGACTAGTGTCAATAACTAAGTTCTTACTTTGTTCGTACAATTGTCACATAGTGTTAACAACAATCATTATGCTTCGTTATGACTAAGCATCTAGTTCCTAACATATACATTCTTCAGCTGTCCAGAGTGATTGATTGAGAGATTTTTGCCCAGCGCTTAGCTTCAAGATCTAAAGGGCTACTGCGGGCTGAAATTTAGTGAGTATAGAGCAGCGCCGGAATGAGGGACAGAAGGAGGAGATCACCGAGAAACCCATCTACTATCGGATTAGTCCGGCACGATTAAAAATTGCGAAAATTCGGGGACCAACCCCGCCGAGAATTGAACCTGGATCGCCTTAGTGGGAGGTGAATGGTCTGACCTTTCGGCAAGAACAGCCCCATTCAGGAGTCTAGATTTCACACATTACAGTTATCTAGTTTTCATTTCAAACATACCCCACCTCTACTTTCATCGCATGTTAAACGAAACTGGTAATAGGTGACCAGCGATTGTTGAACATGACGGCCATAGCTAACACAGAATGTGCCGAGAACTGAAATTGATAGCTGGACACCGAAATATTTCCTACTTCTTTTCAAATCTAATACACAAGCGTGCAATTGTGTTTACTAAGACTTTGGTACACATGTACATTACTGGTTAATGCATCTATCTATATGGCACACATGTACATTACTGCTTAATGTATCTATCTATATGGTACACATGTACATTACTGCTTAATGTATATATCTATATGGTACACATGTACATTATTGTTTGACGTGTTTGCTCACACTCTGTTGCAAACGTCCTTTACTGCTTGATGTGTCTTATAACATTCTAGTACACATGTTTACTACTGTTTGATGTGTCTCCTTACATTCTGGTGGGAATGTACATTACTGTTTGATGTGTCTGATATAAGTTATTTGTACTCACGTGACTGTAGCCTGCAGTCCATAGTGAGTAAGACTATATGTGATTGGCTACTTGCAGACTCTACTGCCCATTGTGCTGGGTCACGTGCCGGCTGGAGCCTCTACCAAGACAATGATGCACTTCGTTCAAGGCATCTCTTCAGGTATGTGTGCGTCTATTGTCACACACTCAAGCATCATCGCAACTGTCTCTGTAGCGGGATACTATATTGCTCCTGAAATATATAGTTCACGCCCAGCCTTTGTGGGTTTTATGTCATTACGTTACTATTTAATTATTCCTGAGTTGTGCTACTTGTGCAATACCAAAGTATTGTTTTAAAATAATTTATTGTTGTGTCACTTTGTGCCGCTGTGTGTTTAATTCGACTCGCAACATATGCAGAAGAATAGTTTAAAATTAGCTCTCTTCAAACTAATAATATAAGCAAGCATGTTGATGTATAGCTTATATTTTACATTCATAAAAAAGTAATAGCATTTTCATTAGAAATATTTTAGCTAGAATACACTTTTCCCTGTAGATTTAACTAACTTAACATTCAAAAAAGTTACTTCTTTATTCTAGCAAGCTAGTAGTGATATTGTACAGCATTTACTACTCTGGGAGATGACTACATATTTATTTGTATATTAGATTATTTATGTATGGGCGAAATGAATGGATGAAGAGAAGAACTGTTTTACTGATTTCCGTATAAGAGTGAACATGAAATGCGGTTACAGGCTAATATTAGATCATTTATCTGGAGCAAACACTGTTGAATTGTGTGTTTTATTTTTTACAAGTATATGTTATTTTATTTCTTCTTCCCGCATTCTTGCGATTGTCACAGTTGTGTTATATTATGGTAATGTCAGGGCAAGGCCTGCCCACTATAAGTTCATAACACTTAGAAAGGTTACAATAGAAGCCAATCGCAATGTCGTTGTCTGTTTACTTCTTGCCTGAATATCTAACCGCTTTAGCAGCCCTGTTGCTTGCACATTTATTGTAGAGACTGCTTCAACCGAAATAACAATCGCCCGTTTATTAATATGCCCTCTACCAAAACGAAAACGTAACAAGCAAAGCAACATGCACAATAATACAAACTTATTACATAGCATAAAGAAACTCAGGACTGTCCTCAAAGTATATTAACTACAGATAGTTTAGTCGGATGATGGCACAACCACTCACAGGATAGAAGTAGTTGTAAGGTGAAAGAAGCAACACCGGACAATACAAGTAATCACGTTCAGGCCATGCTACCCTGTATTTAGTGTTCTCGCGATAATTAATTTTAAGTATAAACTAGAGCAGATATCAGAAATGTTATAGGTAGATTTGTTTAAAATTGTTGTAACCATGTTGGCTACTTTTTCCAACACAGTGTGGTTTCAGCGAATAATGTAAAAAAAGGTAATATTTGTTAATTTGCTTATTATTCTCAACCGCGTGATCTCTTGTCTTGCAAAAATTGGCTACCACCACAAAAAAAACATTTTAAACATATGTGCCAACATATTTGTGTAATCTGCTTTAGTTTTAGCCTGATAAATAATTATCGCATATACAGTAGAAATAAGGGAACATGGTGTTAAGAACGCTGTCTGTCTCAGAGCTTGGCGTCAGCTAAGATAAGTTATACATGTTTATTTCTATTCGGTGCACCTATAACCTGTACAACCTGCTTACTTTAGTTCATCTCGATACGCCACACATCGCTAATGGATTTTTAAAGGTCCTTTTAGTATTAATTGAAAACCATAAACAGAAACATGTGTTCATTGTCGAAATTTATTAGGAAACAATAAAGCAATTTGTCTTCTTTCCTCAATGCAGAGAGTGATTTATGTAATAAAGCTATATCATATAACTGAGCGCCACCGGATATAATTTAACGCATGAATCACTATACTTTCTAACGCCGCAGCTGTCGGGTAGATAAGTGGAACATCTATGTTAACACACCTAGAGAGACATTCCTGGGACCAAGCCCTAGAATACAATGTATCAGGAGAGGAAAGAACTGACCTTGTTTGTCGACTGTTTTAGGCAAGTTCAGGCAGTTTGATGACGGTGTGTTGCCTTCTTCACTATCATTGTGGCAGCCCCCAGAGTATCAGCTGTCTAGACTGGCTGTGCCTACCTTGCTGCTTGCTGGAACACAGGACTGGATTGTCAACAACACTGTGAGTTCAGCAGAGATACTGTGTTACGTCTTCCTGTGTCTGCCAGGCAGGTTACTGCTTGATCGTAGACGAGTGTGATATATTTTGAACAACTGTACTAGAGGCATCGCAAGTATGCAGGTAACTACTCAGCAAACACAAAGAGTACAAACCGGAATCGGGCCAACTCCGGCTAGCCGGAAAAGTAGACAGCGGGCAGATGTCTTTTGCCGGAGTCCAGCCGATACCTTTTTGGACCAGCGGTAAACAGTTTGCCATCAAGTCAGAAAGACACAGTACCGATTCCGGCAAGACGTCAAAAAGACATCAGGCCAACTACTGTTATATGTATTTCAGGACACCAGCCCGATAAAGGCTTGACTTCTTTACAAGCACTGAACCGACGACTGCTGGATGTCTTTCAGGACACTGGACAGTCAACGGCCAGATGCATTTTAGAACACCAGAATATTATCAGCTGGATGTCTTTCAGGACACCAAACTGGTAGCGGTTGGATGTCTTTCAGGACACAGTACCAGTAACAGCTGAATGACTTTCACAACATCAAAACTAATGGCCTGGACAGCCACAGATAAAATAAAAAAATGTCTTGCCGTTAGCAAAGAAGACGGAGGGTCGGTGTCATAAAAGACACCAGACTGTTGATGGCTGAGTGTCGGAAAAGACACAGGGCCGTTGACGACTGAGTGTCCGAAAAGACACCGGGCCGCTGATGGTTGAGTGTCGGAAAAGATACCGGGCCGTTGATGGCTGAGTGTCGGAAAAGATACCGGGCCGTTGACGGCTAGGTGTTGAAACTTAGAGGACATGAGATGGCCAAACATCAATATAAATATATTTCCAAAAAGTTTCACATGCATGTTAAAAAAGTTTTCTCTAGTGTTTCGTCCACGTCACCACGTACCTGATGTAATCATACAGTATTAAATTATTATGTTGCATGAATGAAATGTGTTGGGCTCGAACCATCTATCTTCTCATTCGTAGTCCATCGTGCTGACCATTTTTTTTTAATTCAAAAATGTTTAGTGCAGCGGCAATGCGGAAGCTTCCGCATCATCACTGCACCAAACATTCCCCCCTTTAATGTGATGTAATTTGAGTGACCCCAGTACTTGCTGTGAGACAATTTGTATAGTGACAAGTTTTGAGACCAAATGGACAAACACAAATTTACACCCAGTTAGACCTGGGAATCGAACCCAGAACCCCCCGTACCAAAGCCGGCTGCTCAACCAACTGAGTCACGGGGAGTCGGCTATCCATTACACCACACCACCTTGTTGAAGTTTGCACATGAAACATATCAACAAGTAACTATTCAAGCATATGGCTGATTTACGGATGAGTTTGCAGACAGGTAGTGTATACAGGGTTTATTTACTGTTGATTAGTATTCTACTTAACGCATAACCATTGAACTATTGCCATGTGTCAGTAATATACTAAGAAATGAATCATTTGTGTACTAATAACTTATTCTTATACATAAGCTGTTAACCATCAACATGCAAATAGCATATCATTGTTCGTTCAATATTCCTAAAGTATCATTAAATTTTCCTTTAAAAGACCACAGGTCAGTATCATTCCCGCGACATACAACCACTGTCTGAAAAAGTGCGCCGTGTCATTATTGGCCTGATTTCTTCTTTACTATACATATGTTTACATCCTCGTAAATACAGTGGGCTGGAATCTTTTTCGAGATAGAATGAAAAAGTACAGAGAACCGTTAATGGCCCGTTATCTTCTAGCCAATATATTTGAAGTATCTTAAAAAAAACAGCAGGCAATTATCTTTTTAGCGACAGATAACAGCTGTCCAGAAAATAATACCGAAATGTTAACGACCGGGTATCTACTTGCCAATATATTTTAAGTGTCTTTAAAACGACAGCAGGCAATTATCTTTTTAGCGACAGATAAGAGCTATTCAGAAAAGGATACCAGTATGTTACTGACCTAATATATTTTTGCTAGTATTGTTTAATGGTCTTTAAAAAGACAGTAGGCTGGTACATTTTTCGCAACACATCTGCTGTCTGGAGAAGGACACAGCACATTTAAACTATTGGTATCTTCTCGTGAATGTCTTTTTAATGTCCTTAAAAACACAGCAGACTGGTAAATTAATTTTCATTACAGATAAATGCTGTCTAAAAAAGGACACTGCACAGTTAACAACCAGGCATCCTCTTGCCAATACATTTTAGATGACCTTAAAAAGGTAGCAGGCTATTATCTTTTTCGTGACATTTTCCCACTGTCTGAAAAAGGTCACTTAGCCGTTAATGGCCCAGCATTTCCTTGCTCATGTCGCGACAGCGGGCCGGTGTCTCTTTCGTGACAAATGGCTGCTATCTGTAAACAGTCACTGCACTGTTAACGGTCCGGAATATTTTTGTCGATTTATTTTTAAGTGTCTTAAAAGGATAGCGAAAGGCCGTCTTTTTCGTGACGGCTAATGTTTATCTACAAAATACATCTTACTGCCTGCTGTCATTTATCATGTTGTAGACACTTGAGTACACTTTGGACAACGGGCGGACAGCTTGCTTACAGTTAACCATCACCTTGTGTTTGCTGGGGAGTGTCATAAAACTTATATCTAGTGACTATCTATTTAATGACAGTAAATCTGTGTCTGGGAAAAGACATCATGCCGGTAACGGGCCGGTACCTTTTGGTGATAGTTTGCCGAGTGTCATAAAAAGGACATCCACAGGTTGTCTTTTTCAGGACAGATGACCTGTGTCTTGAAAAAGACGTAATGCTGTTAATGGCCCAGTAAAATGTTTGCCATAGTTTTCGAGTGTCATAAAAAGGACATCCACTGGTTGTGTTTTTAATGACAGATTACTTCTGTCTGAAAAACATCTTGTAGGTATCGGGTCTGTATATTTTTGGTGAGTTCCATGAAAAAAACATCCAGTTGTTGTCTTTTTAATGACAGTAAATCTGTGTCTGGGAAAAGAAATCATGCCAGTAACGGGCCGGTATCTTTTTGGCGATAGTTTTGCGAGAGTCATTAAAAGGACATCCACTGGTTGTCTTTTTAATGACAGTAAATCTGTGTCTGGGAAAATACATCATGCTGGTAACGGGCGATAGTTAGGTAAGTGCCATAAGAAGGACATCCCGTTGTCATTTTAACTACAGTAAATCCGTGTCTGGGAAAATACATCATGTTGGCAATGGGCCGGTATCTTTTTGGCGAATGTTTTGTGAGAGTCATTAACAGGACATTCACTGGTTGTCTTTTTAATGGCAGCTTACCTGTGTCCGGAAGACGACATCTTGTCGGTATCGGGCCGATATCTTTTTGGCGACAGTTATATGAGTGCCATAAAAAACATCTACTGGTTGTCTTTTTAATGGCAGCTTCCTTGTGTCTGGAAAAAGACATCTTGTTTGTATCAGGTCAGTATCTTTTTTTTGCGATAGTGGTTTAAGTGTCATACAAAAGGGGCCACTGTCTGTTTAACAACAGCTAACATGTGTCTGGAAAAAGATATATTGCCGATAATAGGCTGATATATTTTTGTTACTGTTGATTGAGTGTCGTAAAAAAGCATCTGACTGGTGTCTTTTTCATAACAGATTGCCAGTGTCTGGAAAAAAGGACATCAAGCCGGTAATGTGCGGATATCTTTTGGCGATTGTCGGTTCAGTGTCGGAAAAAGACAGCGGGCCGCTTTCTGTTAAACGACAGCTAACTGGTGTCTGGAACAAGGAAACCTGCCGATAACTGGCCGATATCTTTTGATTAAAAATTGGTTAAGTGTCGGAAGAAGGACATCAGACGGGTGTCGTTTTGGTGACTGCTGACTGGTGTCTGGAAAAGACAAGAAGCAGGTGTTGGCCCACTGTCTTTTTGTGTTCTGCAGACACTGAAGGACAGTTCAGACAGCGGGCAGACGTCTTGCCGACAGTTTGTGTTTCCTGGGATAATTCATGTGATTGCGAGGAAGACTGCACTTGACCGTGTAAGTGTAGGGAAAGTATACACTACAATGTACTGTTCTTTGAACTTGATCCACTCTTTGTGCTGAGTGAATATTAGGTGGTTATCACAAACCAATTTATTCATATCATAGAAAACATTATACAGTGTCAGTAGTAGGATAAAGAGGCATCTGGCACACTGGTTCCTGGCTCTGGATCGATCCGCCATCTTGAATTACATGGTATCAGTCATTTTGATTTGCATGGTGGCCATTTTGTTGTGAACGACAGCCATTTCGTTTACATGACAGATATTTTGTCATATGTCATGTGTTACATCACATGTCATGTCCCATCATATCTTGTCATATATTTTGTCATATTTTATGCCATGTAACATCGTCCATCTTGTTTTCAGCAGCCACTTGTTGGTTGAGGGCATTTTTCCGCAGCAGGGATTTTTTTCCTCGAAATTTCCCTTAGTCATCATCTGCTAGGGAGGTCATGTTTGTTTACATCGTTGTCTGGTAGGCGGCGCTGGTGTCGCACTTTATTCCATCATTGGCCGCTAGGTGGCGTTGCAGTATGCATCCGCCATGTTGGCTCCTGTATGGGTGCCATAATGTTTGTTCCAACGTTTACATCGCTATCTTCTAGAGTGTTCTAGTGTCGCTGTTAAAGGTAAAGTTGCTTATGTTTGTATATGAATACACGGACCTTACAATTTTTTTTTTGCTTGCCGGGTGTTGGTTTCAAACCTGCAACCTTTGTGTTACCAGTTGTGCGCCCTAGCCAACTGAGCTGGAGTGTATTGACGATAGGACAAGTTTAAGAAATATATGTATAAAAATAACTTTTGTACCAGATACATTTTGACATTTAATTTATTTTCTTTAAATGTTTAGCATATCTATGTCTTCATGGTTTTATAATTACAAATGTTTACAAAAATGTTACCTGTTTCTGTCCTACAAATACTCATAGCGGGCAACTGAATAACTTTTATATGATTCTAAAATCCCCAAATAAATGCACGCACGAATCCTCAAAGTAGGTAGTTGAGTCATTTATACAGTATATGATTCAAAAAGTTCGCAAAGCAGGTTATTAAATAACTTACTAAGGTCATTAAGAAATCTGCAACATAAACAATACTGTATAGTCATATTCAGAGAGATCCAGGACTGCGATTTGAGGAAAAAATTTTAACATCTTGTATTTATCTATAATATAAAAATGGATCGCAAAATGTGTTGGTAAGCGCATAACTGAACAACGCCTGGACCAATTCGGACAATTCTTTTTTTTTTTTTTTAATGTTCGTTGAAGTTCAAAGATGGTTTTTACGGCGATAAAAATTTGAATAATTGCTGGGAAAAAAAACCTAAAAACAGTAGAGTCAATTTGAGCTTTATTGCTATTGTTGTTTAAACAATGTAGGTATGTTCCTGTGATCGAGGCCTTAAGCATTCACTCAGGTATTGTATAAAGTTTGGGGTGTGAGAGGGGTGTGGTTACGGATTCGTATCCCGTGCAAGACTTTGCGATGGGAGTTACATGACATCATACAAGCGTATTGCGCGCGCTCTTTACACTGTTATTGAGTACGCTAACTGTTATGCCGGGCAGCTGTTTTGCGGTGGAAGCCGCAGCCGGGCAGCTGTTTTATAGAGAAATAAAGATGAATTAAAAAAAAAAGTTATGCCATTAAAGTACGCTTAGCGCAGTGGACTGGACAAATATGATTGTATTTGATGTTTTAAAGATAAACAGTGAATATAGTATAATATAGAATATAGTATCACCATCAATTAACACGTAACTAAAAGTTAGTTACTCTTTTCTATAGTACACGCGGGCGAAGCCGCAAGGGACAGCTAGTAATGATATAAAATTGACCGGATTTGTTCAGAAAGATCCGAGACGAAGGCTGTATGCAAGAGGGGTGAACATCTGAGTGGTGATATAATACACATAAAAACACTGAATTATTTTTCTTATGTTAGAGACATGTATTTCAGAAACTTTGAAGGTGATGACGTGGGAACAGTTTTGTCCAACACGATTCCCACGTACGAGAATCTGGAGACCGACTCTGCAGGGGCCCAATTTTTGAAACTGACGGAATAATTTCGCCAGAGGAATGGTACCATTCCGCTAGCGGAATCAAAAAGTGAAATCTTTGAACACTCGATACCGGAATTACTATCGGAATCTAGGCCCGAAGTGTCGAAATTAATCCGCCAGCCAATTAGGTGGCGGAATGTCAATTCCGGTAGAGAAATTGCTGTGTTGTTGAAATAAGAAAATTGCTACCCGGATTTCGTTTCAGAGTTTCATCTTATTTTATTAGATGATGGTAAAGTCGTTAGAGGGTTATAGTTTGTGAAAACCACAGGAAGAAATATCGTACTTTGGTGGATTTCTTCGGCGACGAAAGTAAATTTAATTACAAATGTGAAGATGTCTCCGAGTCGGGCAATGTGCAATTATTGTACCTACACAAATAAATAATAGTTATGATACTCGTGTATGTAAATATGATGGATAAATCGTATGCAGCTAAGGTATGAATACTGTTGTTCGTATTGTTTCAGCAAGTGTAAAATGTAAATCAAACTTTGCCAAAAAAAATTCTAACCTATGCATGGCTTAACCAATTTTGCTTGCTGGCAGGCTCGTTTCGACTGTAACTCTGGAGTTGATTTCTTTAAGTGTACTCTAGTTACTTTCTTAAAACTAGAATCAAAGCATTAGACCTACTCCACAAACACAGCTTCTAAATTATAGGTCACACTATGAGCTCACCCTCCAAACTATTGTCAGTTTTTTTAATTGCTGGATAGATGTGTCCTTTGTTTTAGCTGATTTTGAACCTTGCATGTTTAGTAGCTAGTGGCTGGCCGGATGTAATTAATTCTTACCCTTTAGATAAGATATGGTTTGCAGGCATGTAATTTGTGTGAGAATTTTGCTCGTAGCGCAGTCAGTTGTGTAAGAAGACTTGCATAGTGCTGTGCTTGGTTGTGGAATAGAATTTTGCAAGGGACAATTTTCTTCCCACTGTTCATTTTAATAAAGTACTAGAATGCATTTAATTAAAATTACATAAAACTTAGAAAAAAAAGAAAAAAATATATTGCACAACTAACAACAGCACTTGGTAAGTCTGCTGACATGACTAGTCGTGCTATGAGTGAAATGCTCACACAACATACATGCCTGTAAACCATATTTTACCCCAAGAATAAGTATTAGTTATATCCGGTCAGCCTCCTAAAGACTAACCAAAGAGATCCAAAATTCAGGAGAAAGGACGCACCTATCCAGCATAAAAAACTATTTCAAAAGCTGAGCACAACCAATAATGAGTTAAAATACTGTGAGGTCTTTTCCACAGACACATACTAATGAAGTGACAGTATTAATTACCTACTACTGTCCCAATGTATGTTTTGTTAGTAACCAGTAAGTTTTGTGGTTATGTTTACCAAGTAAAATACTACTCAAGCTTAACCCTGAAAGTTTCAGTGAATAATCATTTATTTTCCCACACAAATCCACGTAGAGTAACAAATGAGCCCTACATTGTATATTTTTATATTGACGTTATCGTATATCAGTGGCGTAGCGTAGCTGCGCTTCTAGGCGTGTGGAATTAACAGCGACTATACGCTTTGAGCAGTTGTGTTGTTGCAGAAACCAAGGTGTATATATTATAGGATAATTCGTACCTTGCCTCTTGTACGCTACTGGCTGTGAAGTGTTCCTGACCATACAAGTCAAATGGTTCCTCAAACAACTCAGTGTTGTGTATAGTCACTGCTGGTCACCGCACACCTTGGAACACTCCACGCGATGCACCTGTCGTATATCATGACTTGTCGTATCTCTTTGCACAAAATTGTACTCAAAAGATACGACGGGTGCAATGAACTAAACTAAAAAATTATTATCCTCGCAAGCAAAATAGGTTAGTCAGTAGTCACATTATTTGGCAAAAAAGTAGTTTGTGTTACATTGTACATTTACACACTTACTGAAACAACGGGGCAGTGTTCATACTTCAACTGTATACAATTTACCCAATTGACAGTTAATATGTAGATTTACAGTATCTCCGCCGAAACTTATTTTTAGGGCGTTATACCATCAGTCACATAGTCTGACTCAAAAGCATTTTCACGCCAAAAATCACATTTCCTTAGTCGCTCAAGAAATCCACTACAGTGTACAATTTTACAGTTCTTCTACCTGCTATTTTCATAAACTTTTCCTCTCATATTCTCATAAAGTTTAAGAAATCTTCAGGTAAAAGCAAAAGAATTAATAAAATAATAAAGCTTGAAAAAAAATTCCAACATTCCTAGTACCTTTTCCCACGTATACCTTTCAGAGTGACATTTAGGCTATTCAGAAGGATAATTTACTTCCGACAACTTACTGCAGTAATTTTTTTCTTATTTTGGAGGTTGAAGTTTCCATAATAACATTAAACGTATCAATAAAAAACCACAAATACAAATTGTAGCCTGCTATACATTTTCCAAAACAGCTGACTTCACCTGATAACTATCTAACAACTGTGATATATAATGAGAGGGTGATTACTATGGGGGGTTAGAGTGTTGAAAGGATAGGCCTGCACTAGCCTCAAATAATGTAAAGCTTGGTAAATTGGAAAAGCGGGGAGGACAGATTCTCAGTTGAGAAAAGAAAAATTTTTAGATTCCACATTGAAACGTCTCGGATAAAAATGAGAACTGAAAACATCTCCTCTGCATGTATAAATAATTTGAAATTAAAATTGCCACGGCAGTAACTCAGTCCCGTCAAGCATAAAGACGACTCTCTCTGTCAGGGTATCCATGAGTAAAATAAATGTAGGCTAATACGTTTGTTATGTAAGTGAAAGGCTGAAGTCTGGGTTTTAGTGTAAGATTGATTAAACTTTACATGCCACTTAACTGATGTAGATGCGCTTTCTCGACGTTCAATCTTCCTGCAACGCTTGATGATGAAGAAAAGAAAATAATTTTAAACAATTACTATTTCTTTTAATCCAGCCAAGACAACAACGAGGTTAATCCAGTTACTCCATTCCAAAACATATTTTTCCTTTCTCTATTAACCCTCGGCATAGACAAAGCTGCCAGACATAGATAAAACAAAATTTAGAAAGATACATAACCATGAGATATAAACAAAACATTATCGCTTTACATAAATAAAATAATACATTGACTATTAAAGGGCAAACCTTATTTGTCACATAATGCCCCCTCAAGTTTTTAAACGTATCACAGTTGGAGTGCAAAAACTTACCTTGAAACAATGTGACAATACAACATTTCAAACAAAAGAAACTACTAATGTCTCGTCGGCACTGTTCAAACGTTCTCACTTACTATAATCGTACTCAAAACAACAAATAGTTGATTCAACAAAAGAAACATACACACATAATACAAACTTCAAGATGACAACTTCAAATAAATTAAAATTCAACTTGGAAACAGTCAGGTTCAATCTTTTATAACTTTGTTCGCTATGTTGCCAGTCTTGCTTGGCGATGTCCTGCATTCGTCTTCTGCATTCGCAATGAACCGTTGGGCAGTTGGCTTCATACTTCTGTGGTGGCGATTGCGTTGCTTCGCTCGTTGCACTCAACATGAGCATTTTAAATGTTACAGGCGTTACGAAACTACATCACTCACTTAACTTAAGAGTGTACATAGTTTTACACAGAGTGTATCGTTTACTGTCGAAATTCACTTGTTTAGCTTGCGTATTATTTTTTTAATTAGTTAGACGGCACATTTCCTTCAACCTTTAATCGTGTTTGTGCCTGAAATAATAATAAACGTGTTGTGCAGTGTTATCCAATTCAAGTTTATGCGGGTTAGGCACCAATTAAATTATTGTGATGTCTCTACATCAATACAAACTAAGTAATAGGCAGGTTCAAATCTATCACTGTAGGTTACAGCAATAGATTTCATACGTTCGTGTGCTCTCATCTCGCGTTGTTATAGGATTTGTGCATGTTTATTCGCCTTAAACTTGCCGTTTATCGTCGCAGCGTTGCCGTCGCCTTCATGTTAATTTTCTTCACACATTACATCGTGAAACTTTGTCAATACTATGTATTTCTTCCTCAGGGAAAATAATAGCATAATTCAACTAAATACATTCATTCTGCATATAACAAAAGTGGTCGCGGCATTTCTCTTCGCTAGACTCACTCAATACACTACATAGCAGACTAATACACATTCTCCATGAAATATACAAATACTCTTGACTAGTCTTCACATAAACATATCAGTGTGATAAATTCTCTATGGGATTCCGACATTGCAGCGCAGTATTGAATTCAGGCAAATCATAACTGCAAGGCAAACCAATTCCTAAAGTTACTGAGATGTTGTACGATATATTTTAAGCTAAGGGTGGTATTTTAGGATCGAGAGGTTCTTGATTGGCAAAATATCCTCTCGATTGAACTAGTGGTCCATCTTGATTAGCTTTGCGTTTGTGCACGTTGGCTTCTATATTCCCAAGGCTTTAACCTAGATTCACCCTCTTGCATGTATTCAGGTGAACTAGACTGCGTCGAGTAGAATACAGCACTGTTTACGGGATGCGTAGGCAGTTTTGAAACATGCGCTTGAGGTGGCGATTCGTTTCTGTTACAGTAAGGTACGCTGTCATGTCCCTCGTTTGCTTGGTTATGTGCTTCTGCCCCCTCAGTCCATAACCTCTCAGATCCTTTATAGCTTCTTCGTAGATTACCTCTGCGGTTGTAATAGTATTTCCGCCCTCTATAATTTTGACCTCCGCCACAACTGTAGTGTTGCGGAGTGTTGTACGACTGGTATGGTGTAGTGTGGATAGTATTCACTATAGCGTGGTCATCATTTTTATGTGGGTTCCTGCGACCTTGTTGAGGACCTGTATACATAGGCGGTACGCGATCTTGCGTATGTGTACGCTCAGCGTCTCTGTTGCTTTGTTGTCGTTGTAGACGTTCAATGTTGTCGAATTCAATGAAGTCAATCCTGAAACTAGCCAAATCAACGTTGTGCCTGCCCGTCCAGTGAGTTTGGTACCTATAGGGTAACTGATGCAGGACCATAGCAATGAACTCCTCGTCG
>PNEQ01028075.1:34063-51296 GCA_003012365.1 Medauroidea extradentata
TCTCTTATCACTTCCCACCAGAAGTACGCAGTTGACTTTAGGCACATACTCAGGCACCTTAGCATGTCTTTATCAGGCAAGCAAAACAGTCGACAATATTCCTCAAACTTGAGTAAGAAATTTGCTGGGTTTTCACCTGACTTCCCTTCAAACTTAGGTAACTGTTCCGCCCATAATTTATATGGATGATGAGCTAGTACACTCGCAGGCAGCGATGTAGTATGGTTCAGCACATCAGTAAGTACTTGTCCTTGCGGGACATCTCGTAACAACGGCGATGTGTCGCCAGAGGGTGGCGTTTCGATCTGTGCTTCATTATGGGTTATCTGTACACGCCTTATGTCGGCTACCACACTGTCAATCTTGCCTTCTAAATGGTTGAGGTGGTTCCCGATGTCATCTATTTTAGCTCCTATTTTAGTACGTTCTATACACGAAGCTTTTTCTACTTGCATAATTCTTTGCTCAATATGACGGTCAAAAGAATCTAACTGTGCCGACATCTGTCTCTGCACCTGATCGTGTGTAGCGGCAGTTATAGGCCTGTTTTCTAGTTGACCTAGACGCTGATCAAATTCACTAGATTGTATAGCTATTTGCTCCTTCACTAGTTCCAGGTCCTCCTTGTTACTAGCTACGTCACTGCGTACGGCTGATACATCGCTCTGCAGTTGCATGACCTTGTCTGAAACACGTTTACTAAGGGTAAGTACTTGCTGCTGAATAACTTCACACCTCTCAGTAAACTCGGTCATTAATCCTTGACCCATGGCCTGCATTTGTCCTTGCAACTTAATTGCCTGTGAATCTATTTTACTTTCCAGAGACTCTATTCTGCTATACTGCATCTTTAGATCACTACCCAGTGACTCTATTCTGCTATTTGTAGCAACTAACATGGTCTTAATTTCCTGCAGTAGCAAGTGAAACATTCCTTGAGACATTGGGTCTTTTCCTGTGTTCATAGCTACTTCAGCTGATTCAAATTCTGCTGCCATGTTCTCAGTACAACAAACCTGCTCTGTGAGTACACATGGTGAAATATCATCCATTTCTGATGTGGTGTAGTGATATTACATTCAGCTGTACTTCCTAAGGTTATACTTGCTCACCTCCTGTCTTCTCATTAACCTATGTACTGTATTAGCGCCTATCAGCCTACCCAGGTTTATATTAGCCTACCTAGGGCCCCACGAAATGGGCCGCCACTGAAACGTCTCGGATAAAAATGAGAACTGAAAACATCTCCTCTGCATGTATAAATAATTTGAAATTAAAATTGCCACGGCAGTAACTCAGTCCCGTCAAGCATAAAGACGACTCTCTCTGTCAGGGTATCCATGAGTAAAATAAATGTAGGCTAATACGTTTGTTATGTAAGTGAAAGGCTGAAGTCTGGGTTTTAGTGTAAGATTGATTAAACTTTACATGTCACTTAACTGATGTAGATGCGCTTTCTCGACGTTCAATCTTCCTGCAACGCTTGATGATGAAGAAAAGAAAATAATTTTAAACAATTACTATTTCTTTTAATCCAGCCAAGACAACAACGAGGTTAATCCAGTTACTCCATTCCAAAACATATTTTTCCTTTCTCTATTAACCCTCGGCATAGACAAAGCTGCCAGACATAGATAAAACAAAATTTAGAAAGATACATAACCATGAAATATAAACAAAACATTATCGCTTTACATAAATACAATAATACATTGACTATTAAAGGGCAAACCTTATTTGTCACATGAAATTACAAAGTAAACCTAACTGCAGAATACTGCTAATGAAAGGAGCTTTGAAATACAAGTTTGTTGGAGGATCCTTTTTAGACAGTCGATGAGGGGAAGCAGGTGGATTCATACTTCATAGACTTCAAGAAGGCATTACACAAAGTTCCTTATGGAATACAGATTAGAAAAGTGGAAAACTGCTGGATGACAAGCGGGTGGTTGACTGGATTAAGGACTTTCTCAGGGGACTAAGTCATTCAGTGAAAGTGGGAGAGGTAATGTCAGAGGAAGGAGAGGTTACATCAGGAGTACCGCAGGGAAGTGTGTTGGAGCCTTTGGTATTTACTGTAATGGTGAATGACATGAGATTCATGATTACAGGTAAAATACGACTTTCTGCAGATGACTGTGTACTATATACACCCACACAACACAGTAGCTAAAAGCTGATTTTATGTGCAAGTATATTTGACATACATATTATACATATATCATAAATGAAAACGACATGTATCATGAACAGTTGCAAATATATGTATAATACACACACATTGAATAGCTAAATAGCTTTACATTATTCATGTTGAGACATTATGTGTATAATATATGTTCTAATTATGTTTAGTGGTGGGACACTTAAACCATTTTTGCACCTAATTTGAACATTTTATGTACATATAATATACACAATGAATGCCCTTAAGAAACTTTTAATTTACATACAATATAATTTTGTTGTGTGGGCAGTGGAATCTACTTGAAGGAAGATATTGATAGGTTGTGGTCTTGGACAGTGAAGAACAGAATGAAGATTAATGTATGTAAAACCAAGTTGGTGAGGCTTACTTGGAAGAGAGTGGTGAGTAGAGCCGTGTACAGATGGGATGGGCAGGAGATAGAGGAAGCCAGAAAATATAAGTATCTAGGAGTTGTGATTCAGGCGGATCTAAGGTAGACAAAGCAGGTGGACACAGTGGTTAAGAAGAGAAGAAGAGATGTAGGACTGCTCGGGAGGGTGTTGAAGGGGGTTAGTAGTGAGGTGAAGGGAAAGGCACATTGCACGATGTTTCAGCCAGTATTGTAATATGCTGCTGTAGATTGAGATCTGTACGTAGAAGTTCAGGGAAGTTCAGGGAAGGACACTGAGGTGGGTGGTGAATAAATGATAAGGCAGGGTCAGACTGGTGAGGAGTAAAGGAACTATAGGCCTAGCATGATGAAGGAATTGGGATAGAAACCACTGAGGGACAGCAGGCTGGTCATGTTGTATAGAATGATTATGGGGAGGGGGGATGAAGAAGTTTGGCCTAGAAACCGAGTGAATTTTTAAGGGAAAAAAAGTAACTGTGAGAAAATTCAGATGGTGTGGAGGAGTATGAAGAGGAGTAGACAGTCGATGTTGGTGAGGACAGCGAGGGAGTGGACTGCATTGAGGAAGGAGTTGGAGACTGTAAGGGGGTTGGAAGGCTTATGAAGGGACTGGAGGATTGGTGCTGTGGGGATGGGGAGGAGTCTGCTCACCACTGGGTGTTGGCCTTATGGCAAGTATAAAACTTATTATTATTCATTTGTGATAAACCTATAGGCCTGACTACACGATGAGCCATACTTATTCAAAAGTGCAGTTGCAAGAAAAAGTGCTGGTACAGTACACATACACTTACTACCTACTTGAAATTGAACACAAAAATCTTCCCCACTTTTATTTTAGCAAAATGTCACCTATAGGTAAGTAGTTTATGACGAGTTTGGTTGGAAGGTCAACCAGATAATACTGATAATAAATCAAATAAGTTTGAGACAGATATGTAACTGGGGAAAGTATGTGTGTATGAATATGTTGAACAATATTTTGGTATACTGTTGTACTATTGACCTTGTCCCCCATGTTTAAATTACAAACAAAAACTGAATATTCATTTGAAGCAATAAATAGAATAAGGATATTGTAAACTGTTCGCTACGAGAACCATACATTTTTTACACGTCTAAAATTAAATGCTTTTGGTGTTAAATTACTGGGGTTGAAAACATCAGTAAGCGATATTGAATCCTCGTCTAATGTACTTTTCCCAACGCAGCAGTTCTGCAATAAACATTAATCGGAAGCCAAGAGTGTTTTGGTTAAATACCTATGAACGCTGAACTTATTAAGAAAACCATGACGAGCATTCCAAATTAACTAAGCCTACAACCTCATAGTTTTAATTACTTTCAGGTAACGATAGAAGTTACACTCGTTTTCATTACAATGAATACAAAAAAAAACATATATCCAAGTTTCCCCGCGCAATATTTCAGAAATACTTGCTTGTTTACAATCGCTTATTTCTCATTGGCTGCGCGACAGTGACGCCACAAAAAATGCAACGATGCCATGTCGTGCTATCGTAATCTTACAAGTCCGACACGATAGTGACTATGGCCGTTTCAAAAATAGTAATTTGCACATTACGACACAGACTATCGAGTCAAACATTCCTCTAGAGGAAATATTCCGACAGTTTCAAAAATTGGGCCCAGAACCTGAATTGATTTGATGGGGAGGTGAGCATCGTAATTACTGCTATTTTTCTGCCACCTCGCTGGAGCCATAGCCAATTTTTTTGTTACATGCATCACATGCTGTTAAAACGTTTATATTTCTGTGTGAAGTTTGTAGGAAATCGCGTACTGAAGTCAAAGTATTGTATGAAAGAAGGAATGTGTTGCAAGTGATACAACCGAACCTGAATTAATTGTAATATGAATAACCAATCGAGTTCTGTATTGTATCCAAATATTCCACGTCGCAGACGCCACCGTATGTGTATTATTTAAAATTATTCCAGTAGCTAAAATGAAATTTGCGCCGTATTTTGCGCTAAAATACTGTTTTAAAGTGTGCCAAACAAAACCTTGACAGTAGAATATTTGCAAATGATTTATTTTTAAATAGGAGACCTAATATTAAACCCGGTCGTTGTCCTGAGAACTAAGTCCTAGCTATCGATTTGGCACACAAACTGTCTTATTTACACATAGCACATGCTGGTAAGATGAGGACAATACTGTTTCCCTCTGTCGTCTACCAGCAACAATATAAAGCACGTTTTCTTGATCTTACGTCATTCAATTTGCTGACAACTGTCACCGGGGAATATTTTCGTCCAGCGAATCATTACGTCATTGTAACACCAATCTTAAGTACGGTATCAAACTGTTACTGGTCACGTGGTCTATTGAGAAGCTTTACAAAAATAATGTGATGGTACCTATCACAGCCTTCATATAAGCGAACCACTAAGCCACGAACCATATTGTAAAATCATTGACTATACTACTTATGGGCACTGTGCAGTCTTCCACATGCGTCAAGAAACACAGCTGCCATGCTCCGAAGAGGACGTAATGAGATTTCCAAGTGTCTACGACAAGAAAACACAGCTTAATATTCAAGACTGAAGAGAAGGGCAAAATGTACACTGCTTTGTGCAAGAACTTGGGAGAAGATGACGGCAGCTTATCTGTTGATCGCCCCATCATCAGTTGCAGTATCAATAACACGGATTCGTTTAACAAGAAAAGTCAAAGAGGTATGAATATACACTTAATTTCGATGAAAAGTTGACAGTAATACGTATTATAAATTTTGACTGTATCAACTTCCGACAAGTATTATTTGTTGGTTTTCGTGTGCGCTATGCCTCATCAAGGGGACAACGTATTTTTTACTAGCATAAATAGATATACTGATCCCTCAGTGGTTAACTGATTGCTAAGGAGTAAATATCTTACAACAGTGTTCTCGAACAAGAATGAATACTATAAATGATGAACTACCAATCACTGCTCAGAGAACGTCTGCGTCTTTTTCCAGCAACGAAGAATCACTGCTGTAATTTCTGCAACAAGACATTTAATAAATCGCATAATGCAAGAAGACGTGAGAAGTGGATATGTGTGAAAAACCCGTCTCGTAAGCAGCTGCGTTGTGATAAGTGTCGTATGACAATAGGAAGACAAGATCTTATGAAGAGACATCGTGTAAAGAACTTGTTCCTTTACCTGTGAATCACTATTTGCAGAAGTTTCGATCATTAAGTTGCAAAATGGAGCCTACAGAAGTGAAAACCGATTCCACAACAGAGCTGAAGACATCGGAATTGACATCCAACAGACTTTCATGTAGCTACTGTAACAAAACATTTTCATGTGCTCGTAATGCAAACATTTGCAGCCTACAAATGTAAAATGATCCTTGTCGTTAAGTTTACAGATGTGATAGCTACAATAATTTGTTTACTGATGGTGACAATCCAAACAAACGCCAGAAAATATGCACAGGGCCTGCTCCTCCTTCAAAACCATTGTTACCATCACTGCAGAAACGACATAGACTTGTAAATGGTGCAGCTGCAAATGACGATGAAGAAATAGGTTCTACATCAACAACTTCAGATCAACATGTGAATACTATAGTCAATACCGTGAACAATGCAACATCAAGATACAAGTGTGGAAAATGCAACAAGGCTTTTGGTACGAGTTCCAATATGAAACGGTACGAGAGAAGTAAACAATGTGTTAAGGAAAAAGGTTTTGCTTATTACACGACAAACTTGTTTTAAATGCAATCTTCCATTCAAGTGCTATGAACGAACATATATTCAAGATGACGTTCTTAGCAGTAAGTTCCATTGTGTACAGGTAGTTGCACGCTCCACAATCACTCCACACTCTGCATTCTCTGCATCATCTACAATTAGCAAGGTTATGCCACTGCTACAGTCGTCATCTCTGATTCTCTTCTGACAGCAGAACTCTTGACATCTCCGAAGACACGCCTTTTTCTCCTTGATTGTTACAGACAAAAAAAATTGTTGTGGACATGTTTGTATAGGTGTGAGTTTTCACTGATCGCTCGTATTCAAATCTGGAGGGCCTCCCTTGGGAATCATACGACGTCTATTTATTCAATAATGTACTTAATCATGTAGCAGAACTGAAACAAGTTCGTCTTATGATTTAAATAAATGAACTTTCGCTAAGACACTCCAGTAGAGAGTATACTTCGATGATGGACTAGAAAAGCATAAGGACTACCACGTACAACGAGTTCTGAACCGGAATAACAGCGGCGACCAGTGTTCTTATATGCATGGAATTGCAGACAAAGAGCCGAATATCGCTATACGACAGAGTGCCAGTTGAGAAGATTTTAAGAATAAACGTTTTACAGCGTTTTACCTACGATCGTTATTGTTTTAAACATCAATACT
This sequence comes from Medauroidea extradentata, assembly GCA_003012365.1. NCBI lineage: Eukaryota > Metazoa > Arthropoda > Insecta > Phasmatodea > Phasmatidae > Medauroidea > Medauroidea extradentata. The sequence goes on from PNEQ01028075.1 coordinate 41,055, forward strand.
AAACCCTGATAAACTAATTGCCTTCGATTACCCTGGAATTAAAATACCACTTCGTGATACTGACTAAGCTGTAGGCGAGAAAAATTTAATTTGTTTTAAAATTACATATCAATAATTACGAAAAATTTCTTGTGCAGCAATAACTAAAACAGTATTTCACCAAGGCCAGCCCAAGCTTCAATTATATGATTTGTACTAGACTCCAAAATAAAGTAAAATAAACTTAAATTTCTTAGCTTGTCTCAATTTATAAGTAGCAGTATTTGGCTGAGTGGTTTTCTTATCTTAATATTTTTTGTGTCATGGAGTGAAGAATTCGAAGATTGTGTTGGGTCTATGAAATATCCTCATAGAAAGTTACAGTACATAGATTAGACAAAACGAATACTCTTTAACACACTGAACTGTTAAGAGATACATTTTATTTAGGAGTGAAAAATTGTAATTTTTATGTTGGATACGTTCAGGAATGGTATACTTACATTCTGCGAGATATGAGTAGATGTCTCTTGTATATTCGAACACAAGAACATTTTTCGTGTTCAAAATTTCACAAAATTTCATTCCCACAAATTATTGAAATATTAAGCCAATTTGTTCACAATTTTCTTATCAAAACATTTGTACAAAATCGCCATAAAATGAGATAAAATATGTTAAATATTAAGAAGTGAAAATAACCGTAAGTGGAATTAAAATATTAAAACTATACAAATTAACTATAAAAATAATTTAAACTTTTATGAACAAAATATATTGTATTCGTTTATTACCCCTAATATTTCATTTCATTATAAATAAAACACATATTTATACTATTTGCAGCTTTTAAAACTTGACCAGTTAATTTTTTAGTATATCTGTCAGGTAACATTACTTTGAAATTATCTGAAATTGTAACTGCTTTTATTTATTATTCGATTAATTTAAATATCCAATGACAAAATCTATTTTCAAATTTTATTTCAAATTCGTGAACATTTTCGTTTACATTTAAAATGCAAAAACCATTAAATCCATTAGTTTAAAATAATTCAAAATTCACATCATCGCTAATTTTTAATTTAATGTCTCTTTTATCGACAAATTTTGTGATATTGAAATACATTTTTTCTTCTCGAACAAAACAATTAACAAAATGAAAAATTTAATCAATATAATGTTTGTCCAAAATTTCTATAACTTGTTACATTTATAAATAAGAAAAATATTAAATATTATATACTAATGGTTTCATTTCTAGTATTACAGTTATTTCAGCAGAATCAATGTCGGTGCATTTTTTATTCTCATCTCTTATTACTGAGATTTTTTCAGTTTGCCAGTTTGTATTGGAAAAAAATAATGGATCATTTGGTTTGTAATAAATTCTTTCTCCAAACGAAAGACTAGGCTTAAACAAAGCAATAATACTAGTTTCCATATTATTGTATTCATAATGTTTCAGAACAATGTCATTCACTAAATTACAAAAAATATTAATTTTTTTGAAATTGAGTAAATTTAGGAATTGTACCAGCCCGATGAAGTTTACTTTTTCTAAGACTTTATTTTGTGTGAAACTCAAAAAATAGCAAGCAATGTTTGATTTATTGAACAGTGGATCATACACATGCTTTATTTTACACTGTTACATTTTCTGATTTGACTGATACATTATTGTTTTCTTTCGCACCTGCTTACATTTTGTTAATTGGAGAAATAGTTTTCATAGTTATTCCAAAATCTTCTACATTATATTGACCAACAGGAACTTGTGTTACATTTTCTTCCCAATTTTTATGTATGAAATACTTGCTTATTATTTTCCTGTGTAACATCAAGTGTTAAATATATTGTGCAAAACTGAATTAAGCCAACAGAATGTTCTTTTGATTCTAAAGGATAATGAAGCCTTTTATTTAAGTTTGGTTTCTTGCATTAAATGTTAACTCATTTTATAGAAAAAATTCTATTATAAAATATAATGAATTATAAACCTAAAAGACAGCTTGGGATATGAAAATAAGAATACCCGACAATATTATTTCAAAAAAACATCATGGGTAATCATTACCTGATGTATTTGTTGCTTGCTTAACTGCGGCAAAACCGCACTTATGATTGATTATTTTATATATGGTCCCGAATTGTTAAATTTCAGTACTCTATATGTTTGTTCAAGACGTTCAAATCAACCAATATGTGTGTATATATAAATATATATGTATATATATAAATATATATGTATATATATATATATCGCATTAAGGGAAGATACTAATGAAGCAATTAAAATAATTAATGAACCAGTGGCATACTTTTTCTATTCAAACATAGAGTTTGTTTTTAATGATGTAATTTTGGATAATCAATATATGATGAGAAATTATGTGCAGACATAAAAATCTTGATTGCTTATATTTATCACAAACATATTCAATATACAAAAACAACTAATACGGGATAATGCTAACTTTCTTATTTTATTTCAACAAGATGGTCATAGCGATTTGTTGGTGGTGATATGTAATTTGAAAAAATTTAGAGAAGTGTGTACAAAATGTTGGGTTAAAGACTATGGTTTTCTTACTACATATATGACACTGTATAGGTGTATATAAATTAAGGGGTATGTATGATGAGATTGATAATAAAATTAAATATAATTTGTAGTGTGTTTGTGGAGACAAAATATTAGCTTGAAATTTATTAGGTCAGTTTTAGGGTGAAGGTGTTGTCGTTTACCTTTCTCTGGAAGACACTGGAAAAACAATATTTAACCTTGGAACAAAGCAGCCCTCTGAAAATAAATAAATTTATTGAAGAAAATTTTAAAATGTTGAATTGAATAATCCTGACATAAATTAATAGAATAAACTCTGTAGGTGGATTTAATTAGTACTAACACATCCTTTCCTGTGTTTTTCAAATTAAAATTCATTACATCTTAAAATAATATAGCTTCAAACGAATCTCAGATCAATTGAATGCTAAAATAAATGTAAAGTAATTAATTATGAAATAATTAAATGCAAGTTATTAGGTGCCGAAAATAAGCTTTAAATGTGTGTCTCCATGACGAAAAATTAAAGTTCAAAATACAAAATTTTCGTTCCACTTTACACTAAAACACTTAAATATTCTCTCAGGGTTCTTAATAGTTCCTCGGCTAAGCTCAAATGCGTTTGCACGGTAGGCTTAAGTCCTCTAGAAAAATCAGGACTACTGGTTCTGGATAAGACTTAATAAATCAAATTAAATAAGTCTCTTCCCAAAATTTTTTAAAAACCTAAATAAAACTTGATGTTTACAATCGATGAAAAGTCAAAAACTGGTGTATAGTGCGTGTAACTAATTAAAGTTGGATCGGCGTTATACCAATCAGCGTCCTGCTGCAAATGGCGTCATCAAAACGTCCCACCCCGTCTTCAAAACCTTGCGCACTAAGAAATAAAACATAATTAAGGTATGTGGGCACTTATCAAATTCCGCACGTCCTTCCTAGACTTATACTTAGTCTTTGGTCACAGCAAAGAAATATAAAAATCATTAGGATGGTGCTAGATATTAACTAGTGTAGCAAACATAAAAATTCACGCCATATCGGCTTCGATGTCGGACCAAGACTCTTCTATCTCTCGGCAACCACCCTCACTCACGACTGTTCTCTATTCGCGATAGTTTATCATTGCGGTATTTAGGTTGGAGATAGTCTTAAACCGAGACGAAAGAAAAAAAAAATATATATTAAAAATAATTTACAGTTTTGGATGTGTTTTCTAACAAAAATAAAAAATAATGAATAAATAATATTTAACTAGCTAACTAACTAACCAGGTAGGAGCGTTCATTAACTAACCTTAGTAATTCAAAGAGAAATATATTATATATAGATAATAAAAGAAAATAAAACCAAATTAGGTACATTAGGTTAGCATAGTTAAGAAATGAACGAAAAATATTAATTACATACAACAAAAATAAATAACATTAAACTTCAATTATTCTTTTCTATAGCCAAATGCTATAACACAAAAGTTAAATGATAGCAAATATCTTAATACGATAAAATTTTTTTTTTATTTGTCAAATTAAGCACGTCTAAGGTGTGATTTTTTAAATATCTAAATATATTTGTATGCCATAATAATATTAATAAATAACATAGTACGTTCTACTATAGTATTTTTTTAATTAAAAAAACATATCTTACCTTCTTCAACATGAAAAGATTTAAACAAATCAGTTTTTTTTTATTTGGGAGCTCAGTTTTAGGACTAATAACAGTATGATATAATTCGATAAATTGTGTATAATAATTTGGTTTATTCTAATTTCATTTACAGTCCCACCCATCATAAATATGTATTCAGTTTGATTACTACCCGAGTACACAATTTTTCTTTGTCATTGTATTTTACAACTAAATGAATAATGTCAATTCTATTACTTCGATAATATTATAAATTAACAGTGTCATTAGGTACAGTTAGATTAAATATATTTCTTAGTATTTTATCTTGTTCAAAATACAGAAGAAATACTTTATCCAACAATTGCTTATGTCTAGTAAAAGTTGTTACAAAATCGTTGAACTGTGCAAGTGTTATAGATTTTTTAATTTGATCTTTAATCCAACTATGTTCTTTAGTTCAAGATTTCTTTAAAACATTTCCAATGATATCCATTAATTAATACAAATTTTTAAAATTTAAAAATATGTATACTTACAGATAATATCAATAAACCTAATAACACCATCTGGTGCACTGGAAGATTTTCTAATCTAGTATCAATTTCTTCTATTTTTGAGATAACTGCTTGACGCAAATAAGTTACTTTTTCATTAAATTAAATTTTTGTTTCACTTAATTTATGAACTATTTCTTCACCAAATTCTATTTTTGCTTCATTTAATTTTTCAGCTATTTCTTCCCTATAATTATCTATACTGTATATAACTTTCATATATGTGTCTGTGTGTGTGTGTATCATAATATTTTAAAAGTGACTAATCAAAATTTTCTAATTTGTTAGTTATTTTTGTATCGATTGTTATTTTATATTTGCATAATTTACTATATAATATTTTATTAAAATTTTGTAAATTATCATTTATTTCAGTGTAAATTGTTAATTCAGTTTCGTGTAATTTATCACTTCAGTCTTTATCTAAATTTTGTAATTTATCACGTATTTCTTCTATTATTGGGTTCACTAATTGACTCTAATGTCCTAATCTTTTATTAATTATAAAATATATGCATGTGTTGCAAAACATGGTTGACTGAGTAGGATTTTCAAAATTTTCTGTTATTTCTTTATCTAAATTCTGTAATTTTTTAGTTACTCCTGTATCAATTGTTATTTTAGCGTCGTATAATTTATTAATTAATTCTTTGTATAAAGTTTGTAATTTATCAATTATTTCAGAATCGATTGTTAATTTGGTTTTGTGTATTTCCCACTTAGTTCTTCATATAAAAATGGTTTATTAACATAATTTTTAAAAAAATCATTTGGATCATTTACTGAAACAATTATATGGATTGTAACACCAATATAACTGTTAACTAAACTAAAGTAATTTTTAAATTGAAAAATTAAGTCCAAAACACTTGTTTCAACATGTGATTTTAAAGCATAATATTAATGCTAAATCTCTGACTATAGTATCATATTTTGAGTATATATTTGAAATACACGTATTAAAATCTACAGCAACATTATCATATTAGACTGTGTATCAACCCTTGATATCGTTAAAAAATTTCCGAATGTATCCATTTTTTATTAATTAAGAAATTATATTTGGAAATTTAAAATTACGAGATAAATGGTGTAGTATTATCACACATAAATGACCACAAATAACCTCATAAAAATTTTGTATTCTATCATAATTATACATTATTTCATCACTAATTTACAAGGCTGATTGCCTCCAAAAATAATACATTTTATTATTACGTTACTTCCTATTACAAACCCAATGCGTTTCAGAATTTTTTTAAATATATAAATTAAATATTCCACATTATTTTTTAAGTGATGATTTGGGTAGTTTATCATTCATAAATTCACCCCAAAAATGTATAATTTTTAATTTTTAGTTATCTTTTCAATATCAAAATTACTTAGCGGAGTTATATTTTTTTCGAAATTTTTTTACTCATCTTCCATTTTTTTTTTTTTTTTTTTCATTTCCAAACTATGTCTGCGTTGTTCTGCTAATTCTTAATCCTACTTTTTGTTACTAATTATGATATAGGGATTTCTGAGCTCCACCAGCTATTGATCCTAACCTAAAACGCTTAATGTACCAAAATGTGCTGATAAATATCCACCTTTATGCATAGTTAAACCAATTCTAGAATTGTATTATTTCGATATATATTTTTGAGTTGTGGTATAGAAATAGTAAGAGTCATTCGTTCATCATATTTAAGCTTCTTGTTTTTACGATCAATTTGTGCTTTAGTTAAAAAATAATTTATATTAAAACTCCTAAGTTCATCGTTAGAAATATGAAACACAATAATTTTAACATTCATTTACATATAAAAAATTTAATAAAATTATATAAAAATGTAATGTAACTGTATATAAAATTTAATAAGATTATATACAAAAATAATTAATAATATGTTATTTTTATTCCTCAACCAAGTTTACATTTTATATGAATAGCAGATCTTTTAACACCAGCCCATATATTTTCATTTAAATCTGCATCTGAAGTAAAAAACTCTTTTAAAAACTCTCTTTTCTAATTCTTTATCATGTATATGCCTTTCTTCCAAATTTTTATGATTGTGATAAACAATATTATGATCCATAGCTGCATCATCTAAAGGATTTATTCGTAAAACATTTATTTGTAATATTTCTTTAAGTTTAGTCCCGGGGCCTAAAAAGTGATATCCTGGGGTATGTAATTCGAATGGTAATGAATAAACTATGTAATTTAGTAATCCTTCTCCATGATGCTCTGATTCCCAAAAAGGAGGAATTGTGTTTAGTAGTCGCATACGATATGAAATCCCTTTGGGATAATTTACAACAAGATCGCTAAATATAACATTCAAAATATCCATATACCCACTTTTTCATTGCAATAATTTTTATTCCCAGAATTTTCTTCGCCACAAAAAGTCAATCAAAAAATTTTCTAACATAATCCATCCAAATATATAATTTTTCGAAGATTTGTATAGTTTTAATGCCACTACCAGATATATTGGATATCTTGGTATAATTTGTCTTTGTGGCGCTGATGAATTTGTGTCTGCAACTTTTAAATATTTATCATAAATTGGTTTAGTTACATTCATGTTCTTCCAACTTCTATTTGAATTTATTTGTTTATTAGGATTAATATGCGACGTTGGTTGGTTAAACTCTACGTAATCGTCATCTGTAAATTTATCTTCAAATCCAATTTTTTTTATTATTTGTAAGCAAAATGAAGAGTCCTGTTAATTTACATTCGTTATTTTTTTTTAAACATTTATGTTATCACCATGAATAAAAACGTTTGTGTCTCCAATATAAAAATAATGACCTTCACCGAGTAAACCATATTTTAATTAATAAAATTAAGTTTTTGAGAAATATCTTTACCTAGATTAATAGTAGAAAGTAGTTTTATTTCCCAACGTTTGTTGAGGTTCGTCTTCTGAAAGTAATGGCCTTTCGAAATATGTTTCTTCTGGTGTTGTTGGATAATCTAAAATTGGTATCACAATAGTAGGAATAAGTGTAGTAATTAAATTCTTATTCTTAACTGTACATTTCTCTACTTTTTCCTAAATCATCAATTGCATCTAACATTGGTCGTTCTTGTTTTTAAATTTTTTTCAAAACTTTTATTCGTGAATATTATTTTGAATTTTTAAAATTTTTCAGTTAGCTGTCATCTTCTTAGTAAATTTTTTCTAGCTTATCTTTGCATTATTATTTAGAAAGAATAAAAATGAATTTAATGTTAAAACCGCTAAAACGGCTGTTGAAACAACACGAAAGTTAAAAAAATCGTGTACAATTTTTAGAATGCTAAATCTTATATAATATATATTTATTAATTAATTTTATCATAGCCATCGATAAATGCCATACATTTCTTAATCTCCTAATATCATTTCCTTTAGAATAAATGTCAGTTTTCAATTTTTTTCGTCGAATATTATCCTTATCTTCAAGATTATCATAAACTTCAAGAATTATGTTATTTAATTTATCTTCATCTTAATAATCTAACACAATTTTATAAATTGCCATGTCACCTGCTTTGGTTCTTATTTCTCGAATTAATTTTAATGTTTTGAGTTTCTGCTGGGGTAACAATATACTGTTAAATATTTATTCTTAAATATCATCATTTATTCCTATCTTGTTTACTAATTAGTTGTTTAATGTGTAAATAAAAATGTTTAAGCAATTTATTATACCGCTTATATTCATGCTGTATTGTTCTTTTTAAAATTTTCTATGAGCCAAAAAATTTTTAAAATTCTTCAACAGTGCGATAATTTATTAAATATTCAAAGTAACAATATTAAAATTTACTGTCGGGGTGTGAGCATTTGTTGATAGTCTTGACATAAAATTTTATTTTGCTGTTCCTCAATTTTTACTAATACGTGTATGTTTTTCTTTTGTTACTTGAAGTTCTTTTCCGTTTGTTGAAGTTCAAATGCTAGTTGCTCTTTTTCTCCTATTTGAATATCTAGTTGTTGTAGTTTATACCCACCATGTTCCCTAATTAATGGTAAAAGGTTTTCAGTTACTCAATCTTGAAAATTTTCTGCTTGCTTCATTTTGATTTCATAATTATAGAATATAAGCTTGAATTAATAAAAATTGTGCGAGATTGTTCATTTAAACGGGAGATCGGATCGGTCCTTCTTATATTTTATATTCAGTACGTTGTTTTTCTCTAACATAATTTCTAATTGCTCATAGGGAGTTTTCATTTTCTAAAATTTCAGTAATATTTCACTTTATACCACAGTTAATTATTCTTATCAATAATCATTAATACTTCTTTATAGTCTTATGTAAGTTTATTATTTCTGATGTACAAAGAGTTTCCAATATTTACTATCTTCTACTTTTTTTTTGTTTCAATGTAAATTGTGTAAATTTTTAATAAAAATACTTTCCGTTTATTATACGCATAAGGGAATTTTAATAATTTAAAAGTTTACTGCCTCAAATGTGAAAAACGTTCTCCGAGTAATAATATTTCTTATGAACTAACAAAAAATGGAAAAATATAATAAAATGTATTTGTATAAATTGTAGTACTAATATATATATATATATATATATATATATATATATATATATATATATATATATATATATATATATATATATATATATATATATATATATATATATATATATATATATATATATATATATATATATATATTGGCAGGGATATTAAAGAAGAGAGAGCAAATGAAATGTATAAACACACGAGAAAAAATTATCTTAGTAGAAGTGTTTTATCGTTTGGAAAAGATGATCTTTGGCAAGCAGATTTAGTAGAGATGGATTCAGGCTCATTCAAAGGTATTTAAAAAATTAACAAAGGGCACAAGTATATGTTAATTGTTATTGTTGTTTTTCAAAATTTTCGTGGGCAATCCCTGTTAAATATAAAACTGCAGAAAATGTAACTCAAGAATTTAAAAGCATATAAGACACTCCTAAACCTAAGCTTTTGCAAACTGGAAAATAATTTTATAGCAAGAAATAATGAGTTATTACAATATAAAACATAAGTCAACTTAAATGATAAGAAAGGTAGTGTTGTTGAGAGTTTTACAGAGCTTTAAATGAAATAATGTAGAAATATTTCACTATACAAGGAACTTATAAATGGATAGATGTAATCTATATATATATAAATGAAAGGTGACTGACTGACAGACTGACTGACTGACATATCAAACTGCAGCCCAAACTACTGGACCTAGAATCGTGAAATTTTTTGTGGGGGTTCCCTTCAGGTCGTAGGCGAGCACTAAGAAGGGATTTTTCGAAATTCTACCTCTAAGGGGGTGAAAAGGGGTGAAATGTGTTTCCGAAGAAACGTCGATAGAGCTCGAACCCGACGGCCTATCATCGTGATTTTTACTTTAATAGGACACTTGTAAAAATGCATATTAGCCAATTTAAGGATTTTTCGAAGTTCAACTTTTAAGGGGCTGAAAAGACGTTAAATGTGTTTCCAATCAACTATCGATA
>PNEQ01028076.1:5663-51260 GCA_003012365.1 Medauroidea extradentata
TCCATGTACGTGCCTCCAAGCGAGTGAACTCTGACCTGCCTGCCAGATAAATCCGTCCAAAGCACAGGCTAGCTCAGAGCTTATTTGAAATTTTAAAAGCCAGCACTTCTCTGTACGTGCTTCCAAGCAAGAGAACTACGACTAGCCTGCCACATAAATCCCATTCCAGGAGAAGCAAGCTAAGAGGCTACTTGAAATTAAAAAATCCAAACAAGGCAAAATATAAGAAAAGTTTACTTAGAAAAGTTGCTAGAAATTAAATTAGCTTTCAAATGAGTCCAAACACGATATAAATCCAATTAAATTGACACGTAAAATTAAATAATTCTCTTGCTTTTAAGTTAAATTTAAATTTTGAATAGACTTTTAATGTTAATTTCTCTATTAGCATCCCCAATTAATACGTTGGATCCCGCCGTATACATCCTTATCCCTGGTTAAGCTGGCCTTCTTAATTTGTTATAAACAACAGAAAAAACATATTAAGACAAAAAAAATTGAAATTACTGTATGATAAGAGACCAAGTAAGTGTTACGTGCCAGTGCACGTCACACTTCATTATTTGAATTCAATCTTTATTTCAAGCATTCTGTCTGTAGTCTCCTTAACATTAATTCATAACCCCTAATAGTATAAGTTATAACTTAATTAATGTACTACTATAATAGTTGTTCGTGTATGACAAGGTAGACAAGGAATACATTAAGCACACAAAAAGATAGGAGACGCGACCCATATGGGTCGTCATCGTCTGTGTTCAATCCGCAGTACCCTCTCTTATCGCACGTACGTGAAGCAATTTCATTTCTTAATTTCAGTAAGTTTGTTGGTTCATGTGCTCTACCAAACATTAATTATTTATGTCACTATGCTACAAGGTGTAAGTCTTGTCTTTAAAGTGTTTGTTGTTTTTATTTGGCTTAAGGCACAAGGAGCTAAGTACTGTATTTATTTCTCCCACAGTTACTTTAATCATTACAGAGTTTATTTTGTTATACAATGGTTTATCAGTATGGTTCAGTCAATTGATTGTTCATTTATTAGAAATATTTATTTGCTTTCCACCTCGTAGTCTTAGCTAGCATAGCAGCAATTATTCAGGTATCCACACATCCCCCAGTTTACATATACTCAACAACTCTTAAATTTATTTCACATTTACTAACATTTAAAATTATTACTTTATGAATTTTATAAAGCTGAGCCTCCTGATAATATTCTCCAGGCTGTAGAATTTCTGGAGCTGACACTGTGGTTAAATCATTGGCTACATGGAATTTCTCCATGGAGCAGGTTAATGACGCACGTTGGTTAGCCTTTTCACAGGGTTGCTTATGGTATCATGCATCGAATTTAGTTCATTGATGTGCATCTTTTGTCACCATTCAGTGTATTTATTGTCTATATTCTTTGTTATTTTGACTTTAAAACTCCTGATTCTATATTTATTACATCTTTATACCCATCATTTTACAATTTCTGATCACTTTGGATTCTGCAGTATTAATCCATCGAGTGAGTTAAATTATGCATGATCACTGCAAGAGAGGGAGTTGTTAGTTGGAAATCATTGGGAGTGGTTGTGTCAAGATAACATCCCGTGGGTGTTGATAAACAAACGTTTAGTTGGGCAGCTATGGCAGAACTATAATGTTGGAAAGAACTGGGAGGTTTGGTTCGTCAGCGAGGCGTCGCGAGCTTTGGCACAGGCATGCAGAACATTAGAGGTGTTTTCAAGAACAATATTTATTTAAAGTAATGAGCAATCTTTGAGTTGGGTACGTGGGAAGCAGCAGTGCAAGTTGGTAAAATAACAGCCAGTAGCTGATGTAAAATTTACTTTTTCTTTCTTCTTTTGTTGCCTTTGCTTTTAATTGGGAGTAGTATGATACGATCAGCATGGCTTTACTCGACTGTTCTATCTTGCAGTGAACAACACATTCTTTGAAGGTATGCATAGTTTCGAACAATAATAATTTGACGATAGAAAATAAGAAAAGAGTTATTTTATGGATGATAATCTTTTGTAAAATGCATCATTTGTAAGGGTGAAGCAATGAATAGAAAAAAGGCAACATAACCTCACTATAGTGGAAAATCATTAACAGAAAACCAAAGGGACCTACATTTTTTCAGTTTGTAATAATGAGGTTTGTATTAGCAGGTATTTACAAAATACTAAAAAACTTCTGTAACTATATTTTCAGGATGTTTAGTCCAATGTAAATACTTTCATACTCCCTCCATGACTTCTTTTAACCACTGAAATTTATTTTACATTGTTTTATGTACAAGGGAACTTCTTATTAACCATTTAAGGTAATATTAATTTCCTCACAGGGTTTGTATTAACGAGATTCCACTGTATTTACTTCGTGAAATAACCACATCACAAGTGATTGTCTAACCTTTGAGCAATCCGTGACAGTTCAACAACAACAAACACAGAATGATGTGGCTGCAACAAGACACGTCACAAGATGAATCGTGCAACACAAAAACCTCTTTCACTTACTGCTGAAGCGGTGACGTGACGGTGATGTAAACTAAAAATTTACAGTAAAAAATGCACACAATCATACTGTGCTGCTGCTTGCCCAGTCCTTGTTATGGGTGCCTGCATTTATATGAATAACTGAGTGCTTTGAGCATGTGTGGAGCCTGTCTTGAACTGTTTCCCGTCTGGCTTCAGACTCTACCTTCGGCGGTCTTCAGGCTCTCTCAGAGACGCTCGGGTTCCCCTCTGTCTGGCCGCCCTCCCCTGCCCTTCCCCCTTCATGCCTGCCGCGGTCGGCTGGCCCGGCCGGTGCTGCCACACATTCTCCTGGCTGCGCTCAATGTCTGACCTACCTTCTCACGAACGGGACTCACTCGTCATGCCGTAGATCGGCATGTCTTATTACGGTAAGAGTTTGCTGTTTTCCCTTTGGTTGGTTCCTACGCTGCCTCAATTTTTATCAGCGTCTTGCTTGATACATCACAAGGTTACCTCGAGTAAAGTTTAATATTCTTTTAACTTTAATTCACATTCTGGTTTGTACGGTTGGCGGCATGCTGAGTGAGTTACCTTATTTCCGTCTCTATTTGACCATGCCTCTGTTAATCGCTTTTGTTGCGGCTCAGGACTGTGTCGCTTGATTATTGTGCCATATAATGTTCAATTGTGTAACTTACTTTATACTTGCAATATATGAATGCCTTTGTTAAATTATTTGTGTATTTTCATTCAAGTAGAGTTGAGTCACTACGATCTCAGGAATACCCCGTTCACCTTTTTGTGTTGCTAAACGCAGCACAATATTAGCAGTCTCAGAATGTAACATCACGTATCTAAAAATGCCATCACACATTAAACATTTCACATAAACTGAATGCAGTAACTTAAAACACAACCTCGACTGAATGACATTGCAGGAAAATAGTCTGTATATACATACAGTATGTTATAAATGTGGGCAATTATTCCCAGAAGTCTACGTTTACTAACTTTAATAAAAAAAATTACATCCTAAACGTCATTAAATAGTACACAATTCCATCAATATCAACGGTAGTACCTATCGCCGCTGGCAAAATATGACGGACCTAAACACATGAAGTTATGAATAGTAAAACATGTCAATTATTGCGGAATATTCACCCTAAACATGCACAATTATCGTATTTTATCACACCACCACTTCAACAGTTAATGAAAATGACATACCGTATAACCATATTTCGAAGTTTTTAAAGTCTATCCCATGTAAATATTTAGTGTTTTGACAGCCAATGCTACCAATATTTTTAACACGTGCCAAACACGTGGCAGAATAACATACATTACCATTTAAAACAACAGGATGTGATCGTATGACCTGATGAAGCAGTAATGGTAGCCCTCATCAACAAATTGGTTAACTTAATCACCAACACTGAAAATAATGTGTATTATACGCGAAAAATAAGTAAGCATTTTGGAAGAAACTTAATATAATAACATGGCTCTGTATCAAGCATTAGTAAGTTATCTATTTATTCTATTCAAATCGCATTGCGGTAATTTACAAACAACCACACAGTTCAGTCAACCCGTAACCAAAACAAAAACGGCCATTTGCGAATGTGAGAAGTGACCGCGTTCGTGTGTGTGTGAGATTCTTATAATGTGTTACTATAATATTCTGTGCGTTTATTAAATATGTATATTGTAATGTGGGACTTATAAAACCCAGCCTGTATTCGCCAAATGTATTATGACATCCGGCAACCAAAACAAAAGATGCCCTTTCTCGTGTGTTCGTGTGTATTTGTGTTTCTTGTAAGGTGTTATTTTAATAATTTGTGCGTATATGTAATTGTAAAATATTGCAATGCAGAGATTATCACTACCTCGCAAATGACGAGATATTGGGACTTGTTTCGGAAGAGGGAACTAGAAAAACACTCAACCTTACAGCAGCGTGGCATGTCTACAAACACCAGTCGCTAAAAGTAGGTAATCCGTCCAGAGAAAAGTGCTACAGAAAATATAAAAAAATGTTGCCTGCCTTTTATCTTAACAGTTCTTGTTGTAGGCCTAACTGTAAACATATTTTTTCAAGGCGTCGACTCAATAAATTATTTTTATACGAAAAAGTTAGTGTTATGTGTGTGGTTTTTTTTATAGCAAGTACGTGGTACGTGGTTTTCTCCGCCCGAGTTGTGGGCTGGCGAGATAAAGTATCAAGGTACACGTACCAGCTGCATCGATCACCGCTTCGCTGCGAGGTAAATGTGTCCTTTGTTATGAATGACGCTCATCAAAATTTCGTACCGTAAATTTTATTAAGAAAACGGGGCACATCTTTTCATTTGTGACGAAAAACGCAATTCCTTGAAACATCATACAACTCCACAGCTTACAGCTTAACTTTCAAACGATTTTTAGGTTACCAAAAATTTTTGCACCTTCATATAAGATAAGTAGCAATTTTCGAAGGCCAAAAATATCTAAAAATAGTTGTCTTACATGCCGGCAAATACGGTAAATGTATTAACCACAGAATGACATTTGTTATTTCAAGTAAAAATAGTTTTTAAAAAAAATACAGGTACACAAATAAACACAAAATTTTGGTACAGTCAAGAATTCATTTAAACACAATTTTACTGGAGTATAAAATATGTTGGTAAATGAGATGTATGGTATCTGTACACTTATCGGTAAAAACAGATGATATCAACAACAATAAACAGCCAATATAGCAGATTTTACCAATTCTTAGTATTAGTTATCGGTATCAGTACATCCCTAAATCCAACAAATACAATACAAAACTACAACTTAAAATATAGCAATCTCAGAAGTATATTAGAGACAACATGTACAAAGTTCTTTTGAGGTAACAAATACAAATACTAGAAATAAGTGCGTTATTTCCGTGATTGTGAAACTAAGAACACAATAGCATAAAAAATGTTTAGGTTGAAAACACATCAGTACATACCGGTAGTACTTCATGCAGTAAGTAACTTCACACAACATACACAGTTTTATTGCAGTACCTTTCTCATCTGTGTCGAACTTGAGCTTCTGTTTAGACTTCTTCTTCATCTCTACCTTGTCAGCTTCCGCATTGATTGTTTCGAATACAGTGTCTGCAACCTCCGCTTGCCATCGTTCCGAGATCACCAAAGGGAAGTTCTTGTACAGATCCTGGTCTGCATCTGTCAACTGCACAGCAAACAGCAAATTTCACACTACGCGAGTATGGGCATTGCAAATTATTTTCTACCTCTTTAATACACGTGATAAAACACAGTAACTAGGTATTTTCAGAAAAGTTTGTAATTTTTAACTGGTTAAGAATAAATGAATACAGTATGCAGATAAACAGTGCTGCAAAATGACATATGATAAAAATTAACATTACAAAAAATTATTTTCTAGTAATTTTGCATCTAAACACATCCAATAGGTAAAGTAGTGATGGCCCGATGTCCGATTACCGATATCGAATATCGGCATTATCGGTACATTTACCGTTATTGACAATCGGCAATATAATATCGGTACATCGGTCACGGTCATTATCTTGGCTAACTCGCACATTATTCCTTTACTCCTACCATTTGAAGGCGGCAATGTGACTGAAAACAATATTGATTTGAACTGTTTACAACCAATTCATCATTACTAAAGTACATTTCACAAACTTGACATTAAAATTTGGCAAAACGGTAAAATATAAACAAACATAACATCCGAAAGAGTTAACAAGCCAAAGATTTCTAGCAGCAACTGCTTAAAAATCTTTACCGCAAATCAATTATATTACAAAAGTATAATAATTCTCACTTAAAATACACACAGCGATGCCGTAAAACATAAAAACAGGAAAATTATTTAATTATCGTTAAACAACAAAGTGAAGATCAAAATGCCATTCCTAAACGAAAAAAAAAAAAAAAAAAAAGTCACAGAGTATACACTTGTAGAGATAGCGTGGTCAAGTCTTCGCTGAGACTGCTCTGCTACTCCAGTGCTGCTGCTGTATTCTATGAGTATAAGCTGCCGAATGGCATGTAGCGTAAAGCACAACAGCAGCGCTCTGCTTACGGAATACACACCCTGTATACCTCTTAGTGAACTACCGTTTTATGTTTCTCTGAGGTTGGCAATCCTTCGGAGGTCTTTATTTACAAATGCCGGTGCAGGAAAAAGTTGTTTTGGTTACGTTTGTGAACATTTGTGGCGTATTCCAATTACTGCACCCGAATGCTCCCGATGCGCACCCGACGGGTGCCGCGTGTTCCAATTAACTCCCGTTGGGAGCATTTGGATTTTCGTAGAGTTGCACTCGATGGGTGCGCACCGGGAGCAGTTTTTGCCGCACCATCTCGAGAGACGGTGCGGCAAATGAGTGCAATTATGGCGGCGACCTGTGATTGTGTAAACAAAAGAAAATGTTTTCTGTGGGGGAATTTACGCAACTATATGACTGTTTGGGACTTAAAAAATGCAAAGAAGTTTATGTGATGCAAACATAGTGATTATTTTAATATCTGTGTTCGTTATTAAAATTATAGTAAGGTTAGTAAGATCGAGTTGTCTACACATTTATTTACCGATAGATCAAGAAGAAAAAATTGTAGTAAAGTAACCTCTCAAATTTCGTAGGATTAAATTTTGGCTGTTTTGGAAAACCTATGGTCAAAGAATTTCGTGTTTAAAGTTATTTGTTGCCACAAATGTTTTGCACTGTTAAGTATGGCGTGTTCCAGTTGTTGGAGCATAAACAATACACACTCGTTGGGGGCAATCACGTGACTATTGCATATTTTCAGCTTTCGGGGCGCACCCCCGGAGCAGTCAATTGGAATATGCCATTAGTAGTAGTACCTACTCCTGAAATGCCAGTATTGCAGCAGATTTGTGCAGAAATGATTAAGATGTCAGATGCATCTCAAACCACAACTGATGCACCAAATGAATTGACTCAGTACTTAACAGAGCCTACCATTCCACTGTTAGATGACACTTTGCTCTTTGGGAAAGAAATTGTATATTTTCCAAACCTAAAACTGCTTGAGGGGAAAAAAAAAACACCTCTCACCACAACATGCTCAGTTACTAACAGAACCTAAGTCTTATTTCTTAAACTTAAACCACTACATAAAAATTCCTAATTAACTTCTTTTTAATACAAATTATTGTGTATCTTTTGAAATAGAAGCTATGGAGGTTGACTGTGGCATTTTCAAAGTGTAATGACTGACCACACATATCTAGTTTATATTATCAACACATTTTCAAGCTTGTATTTTATTATACTATTCTAGTGTCTAGTTTTGTATTTTATTAGTTTTTAAAGCAGTGTTTCACTACTGTTAATATAGTCTAAATGAAGAACAGTAAAAATTCTTATTACTTTTTGACTCAAATTGTTTATCTTTTCAAACAGAAAACAAGATTTCCTACAGATATTTAAAATATCGGTTTTCAGGTATCGGATTGGTAAAATCTTACATATCGGAACCTGCATCGGTATCGGGTTTTTCCAGTATCGGGCCATCACTAAGGTAAAATACAGTAGGTAATCTTCAGAGTCTCTCTCACTCACACATTTGCCCTAGATATTTTTCAGGGAGAGTGAAAAATCACATGACGGCCAACCATTATTTTTTTTCCCCGCACAATTCTATTAAATAAATGTGCTATCAGAACCAATGGTTGTCTCTTTCTTTCTGTCAAGAATATGTGCCCATATTCAACACTACACAATTACTTTTTGTTTAGCCATGCCCACTTGGTGGCAACCTTTTAATATTTTCAATGAACATATGAATCGCCTATTAAATATTTGTTCTGCTTCAAAAGAAATTTACGTACATATGTCTAGCAAGTCTATGTCAAAATTAAATATACATCCAAAAATAGCAAAAAGTTACCTTGATCCCCTTTGTGTCCTCCTCGTCGAAGGAGCCAATGTCAAACGCATCCGCAGCGTTGACCTCGCCCCGAGGAGGTGTGAGAGGAGGTGTATACTTTTGCAGATAGACCTGCTGCCAGTCCAGATCCCCAAAAAATGGATGCTCCTTCACTTCATCCGCACTGCAGGAAAGAACAACTTCTCTCTATTTATCACTGATACACTTTAGCACTAAAATACTCTAATTACCACAACCAACATACTGGCCACAGCAAAAACCACATTTGGCATATTTCAAACATTTAAAAAACTTTAATGGAGGCTAATCCACCTCCATGGACATATGTGGTAAAGATGCAAGTCTGCAACTAATGCGACAATGTCCAGAATTTCAGTTTTCCAACAGATCTACATCAAATTATTTTAAAACACAAATTATATGCATCCAACGAGAGATGGCTTAACCTTAAAGTAAACCGAATCAAAAATACCAATTGCCACTTTGTTGGAATTATGAGAACAATGTGCCTCATTTTAAAAATAACAGTTCATCACAGAATAAAGTTACTAAAAATTACGTTTTCCAACATGGAACGTGAATATTATTACTACAGTATATTAAAAGTTTCTGTAAAGTAAGGATGAAGTCGTTGAAACTAAGAATCATAGCCAGTAATCCTTTTAATCTACGTGATTCAAGGCTTTGAGAATTGTATTTGAGGCAAAATTCATGTAAAGATTCAACAAAACCAGTAAATATGAACTTTCTTTACAGCACATATGAATTACAAACACTCTTCGCTGCAAAAAAATTCACACACAAGAAGTTTAAGATAAATTACTCATAAATAATTTACATATAACTTTGTATTAGCAAAATGGTAAACATAAATACAGATTCATTAGGAATCATGGAATTATTAAACCAACACGTGTTAATGATGTACCATACAACCTTGAACTCTTTTACCACAATGACATTTCTGTGGATCTGATTACACATACTATCACAGACAACAACAGCATATCCAAGCATGTACCTCACTGTACCAACACTGTTTGTGGGCTGATGCATTTCACAGAGCTCTCGCCCAGATCCAGGAGTAGCCATTACAGTTACAGAGGGGTCTCGAGTGAAAGTTGAAGATTATTCATTCCACAGCCTGAAGTGAGCACAGGCAGTATGTGTCACAACACCAAACAGAGTAAGAACCCTTAGGTGTTGGTGAGACACCAAGTAAGGCAGCACCTACCAAATCTCGCACAATCGTGGTCATTCACATTGTGTCATAATGCTTGTGTGTAGGATGACCTGCCACTCTTACTTCAGTCACGTCATTGAAACTATTACCACTCTGGCAGTAAGAACAACAGAACTCCACTACATCAAACTTGAGTACAACCGTTGACTACTACTGCCAGCCCTTCCATTCTTCTTGTAAATTTCAATATTGCATATACTTATAGAACTATTGAAAATTAACTTTCCTGTGCTTGTTATTACTTGTATAAACAATTTGGAAACTTACGGATCATTAACTACGTTCTAAATTTTAATTTTGCTGTGCAGAGCTATTTGTTTTGACAATTTGGAAGATTGGTTGTTTGGTGAAAAATCAGGTTGAAAAAGTGCTTTGAATAAACATTTAAAACTACCAACTATCGCTAAGTAATGTAGAATTGATTAAACAAGAGGATGTTTCAACGACAATTTCATGCAGTCTTAAAGACCTTCAGTACACAAAATTTGGTTCTCAGTGTTTTAGTGGTCACACCAAATAGACAGTGTTATGCATCAATTGACAATGAACCAATTGTTAGTTATGCTTAAAATATTTTTCAACTTTAAAACGGTCTTACTAAAAGACTTTTAGTCGGATATGATGTTATAAAATATTGTCTTTGTAGGTGTAAATATTTTTTGTAAGACAGCCTCAAATCTGATAAATTTTAAATATATTTTACTGATAACTAATAGTTGGTGTATAGTTGTTTCACACGTAACTCCCAATTATCTCTCAGATTAGATTCCTGGTGGGGTTGTACAATTTTCACATGGAAAATACAGTAAAATACTATGTTGGATAACATCTTTTTTCTGGTATCTTCTATCAGCTTATATCCTTGTACTGCACAGCTGTTCCACGCCCCCCTCTCATACATTTGACAGGTCAACTGGGCAACAGGTAGTCTCTTAGGTAGAGCTGCTGGATTTACTTGACCCCAAACTTCTCTCATTCATGGTAATCCTATCCAAAGCAGTATATATGGTACGTACGGATTTTCATTTTGTAACAATTAGCACTTAATTACAAATAAATTATGACAGTGCAATTATAGTTATATTTCATCGCCACATTTTATTATCTTTTCTCGTACTATGTGGCCATTTCAAGGTACCAATTAAACAGCAAATATTACATAATTCAGTGCTGTATTTTTAGTATGCCAATTTGCATCACTTCACATGTTTGTTGATTGTACTTTTTTTTATAGCCTGAGCATTTACTATTAGAATTAGGTACACGTTTATCAAGTAGTGTTCCCTGCATTCTTTTTGATAGTGTGGATTTAAATTTGTATAATACTCCACAAAAATTTTAATATTTCCACCATCAATCTATTTTCAGCTAAAAACCGCTTTCAACTAATCCCTACATTAAAACGATGAATTTTCACCAGCACTCTTTAGGTAAAACAGATAACACAATTAATAAATTGCACTCAAAACAAAAAAAAACTACTAATAATAGTGACACACAAAAAGTTACTGCAAACTGTGGATGCAAACACATTTAACAATTTAACAAATTTACTTTAACAATATATATTCATCTTGAAAAACATACCCATTTCCTTTACAGCCCAATCGTTTGTCAATATCTCGCTGCAATAATCCTTCCAGTAACGACCTCAACTCTTTTGAAAATGATTCCGGAAGTTCCACATTCTGGAAGTAAAAAAAAAAGACTAAAATCACTAATGTGAGGCTTAACTTTTATTAGTCTTAAGCCGACATGTCTCCATAGAAAATACCATAGTGAGCGTCATCCTGTCGATCTCGTGTTTGTCTTTTGTTTTGTGCTGCCGGAACGGACTGTGGCCCTTCAAAAGCTTGTAGAGCATGCAGCCAAATGAGAACCAGTCTGCACTGGAGTCGTACGCAGTGCCTTTCGACAGCACCTCTGGAGCCATGTAGCCATGGGTTCCTCTAAAGAGAACAACACAATCACTTTGTTAAAATAACTCTACCATTATCATTATTTACTAAATTGTGTGAAAAAACTTTTATCTGGCACGTATTTTGTGACTTCTCATTCTGCCTGCTGCCTAGAGGATGTGGGGAGGGGGGGACTGTCAGAGAAAATCTAAAATTGATTTTGGATACATTCAAATGCACAACTCTACATACGCAAATTACAATTCCAAAATACTTACTATCAGAAATTATCTTTGATAAAAATTTAATTAGTTGCAAAATGGACCTGTAATATGAAAGAAAAAAAATTCCACCATAAAAATTTACCTCCAAAATTTTACACAAGTGAAATCAAATACAAACAAAACTATCATCTACAAAATAAAAATTAAACTACTGTTCTTTACAAATAACATAAAGATATTTATATGGTTGGTTCTCCAGCAGATACTTTCAAGGTTAGCTCACAATTTGCCTTGTGTTACCAATACATTTCTTGTTTTGTATCTTAAAAACAACTAACTGTAGCACCAACATCATTTTTTGAGAAAATATTACTATGTCTGACAGAGAAACCACCACCATATTGCTGCCTATCACCAAACCTCAGATAAAGTATATTCCACGAATGCAGTGCACTTTTCTGTCCGTTATGCTTGTACATTTTTCCATGATGTTTGCAACATTTAGTTTCTCTAGTTTTCAATACTGACATAATTTTACCTTCATTCACTCATTCAGCAAGTTAATATGTACAGTAGTACACAAAAACCAAATATTGGATGCCGTTCCTGTAGTGAAATTCACTATCCTTCAAAAAGAGCACTTGTTCATGGAATAGACTGTATCCATACTATTCAATGTTACACCTTAATATCTTTTTGTAAACACTTCACATAAAATTGTTTACCGACAACTTGTCCTAACTTTGAAATACTGTAGTATGATTATGTACACTACCTGACAGAGAAAATGTCACACCGTTGTGTGGATGCAATACTAACAAACTCAGTGTGTCAACTGAGCCTTGGTAAAAATTTCTGGCCAATCATTCAGAACAAAATGTTAACTAGCAAGAGTAGCAGCTGTTAAAGATGATGGTCACCCATAAGAAGCAGCTATTAAAGGTCATTCGGAATAAAGTGGGCACTAAAGATTTAACCTTTGAAAAAAAATCACTAGCCGATACTGCATATTAGTCAACA
Organism: Medauroidea extradentata; assembly: GCA_003012365.1. Lineage (NCBI taxonomy): Eukaryota > Metazoa > Arthropoda > Insecta > Phasmatodea > Phasmatidae > Medauroidea > Medauroidea extradentata. The sequence goes on from PNEQ01028076.1 coordinate 18,462, forward strand.
TTAACAATAGTTACATTATTGTTTGTATGGTTGGTAGCTAATCATTGCATGTAGTTCTGTGTATTTTCATATTCGAATACAGCATTAGTGAAAGAACATCAAATGCAATTGACCTCTCTGTATACCATATACTTGAAAATATTTATTTATGATCTTATTGACATACCTACCGACTTGATTAGCACGCCACCATAAAGTGATGCAACTTCCCGCTGAATTCAAAACTGTCGTTCACACAATGGCTTTACAATCGTGCCACTGAAGTAGTTCAAAATTCCACCGACAGGTGGCACCAGAGTTAGGTTTTCGCCGCTTCGCAGCTCGCTTGAAAGCGAGTTGTCATGAGTGTGTTTGTCCGTTGTGTAATAAATATCGGTTTCTGATGAACACATTCAAAAGTATTACAAGTAACTGTTTATGAATATCATTGCTAAATGATGTGAAGTCATTAGTAATATGTAATCTGTTATGTTTCACGTTCGCCAGCCCAAGCATATCGAATTAGAAATAGCATTTTTTTCTGTTTCAAACATTAAGAATATATGTTATTTATTGTTTTTGTGAATCGCGTCGTCGTCATTCGTGGCAGTATGCTGAACGGAACTTGAATTCTTGAACTGTGTGTGTCGTGTGTGTTTATAGTGGTGGTTTTGAATTACAATTTAATATACTCCGCATGCACTTAAAAGATAGTAACGGCAACAGTGTGTGTCGTAACCAATTAGAGTCTATGCCGAGAATACAGTGTTATAAAACGTTAACTCGCAGGTATTGATAACTAAGATTACTATTGAGTATCGCATACATACAGCGCCCCCTTTCATTTAATGAGTAGATATTGTGGACAACATTTATCGGAGCAGTGAAACGTAAATGTAAACAACATTGTACTAGCCTATGTAAATAAAAGCAGGTAGCAATGTTTATGTTAACATGCGGCGGAAAGACATTAACTGGCAGAAAATATAAATTAATCACGGTTTTTTTGAGTGCTCACTTTTTATTTCGAATCACCTATACATGTCTGATAAAGGAACAAGACAATTTAATGCTTTTACTATAATAAGTTCAGCAACTGACACAAAGACAGCACACAAATTGCATCAAATGCCACCCTGTAACACATTCAAAATCAACAACTGTTAACATTTTGCCAAGTGTACAGAGTGATTTAAATAATTCAACATCACTACAGACTGTGTTACCCCAACTGGCTGAGGCAAGTTGGTTGGTTGGTTGGTTGGTTGGTTGGTTGTGCACACACAGCCAATCCGAATTTGTATTTACAGTACTGAGTTTTAACTTTAGACCGTTAAAATTTTTGTAGGAGACAAATATTTAAGGGGGAAGGAGAGGGGGGTTACAGGAAGCAAACAAATTTTATTGTATCACAGCAAAGCCTAACTTACACTTCTGGATAATTTTATATATTTCTAATGCCCACACACCTGTCAAAATTAAACTAAACACACAAACTACATAACCATGTAGGCTGGTTTTGGTTGTGTTGGAATATAATCTAGCAGTAATTAGGCTATTCTGTTTATAGGCCTAGTGTTGTTGTATCATGGCGTACTTCTTGTGAAGCAAAATACACGCAGTAAATAGTTTTAACTAATTAAAAATAATCTATTTCACCAATCCAACAGGTTATGGGCCCAACGTTGAAAAGTTTTTATTAACGTGGCATAAGTATGGTGAAGTTGCGTGTGCATAAATTGGCGAGATAAGTAGACATGTTTCACATCATGGTTAAGTGTTAATCATCACGGCAGAAATGTCCATTAAATCCATGTGGCCGTATATTTTAGGCTGGTAAAATATAGTTTTCTTCCATTTAAATATTTTTGTTCCTCGTTATCTGTTTCTTCCTGAAGATGAACAACCAAAATTCTCATAATCGGGTTTTCGGCGGCTCAGCCATCAATAAATTGAAGGGCATGGACGACTACAACGATTGGAAATTTGCTATGAAGATGCTTTTAATGTGGGAGAAATTGTGGGATTACGCAACTGGTGCAACCTATGCAAAGGAAAATCTCCAAGCGAGGATAAAGACACGGAAACATTATCCTTGATTTGTTTACATGTTGAACCACATCTGTACCCATACGTCAGGAATGTGGAAAAAGCTAAGAATGCATGGAGTGAACTTTCCAAAGTGTTCGAAGACAAGAGATTGGAGCGGTGCATTGGATTAATAGACCATCTTCTGGATCAAAGATTAGAAAATCACAGCAGCATGCAGGACTACATTACTGCTATTATGGGCACGGCCCAGAAATTGCAAGATACAGGCAAGGGGTTGGATGATGAATTAATTGCAGTTGTGATGCTTCGTGGACTCCCAGAGGAATTTAGGCCATTGAGGATGGCATTAGAAAATTCTGGCATCAGTGTTACATCAGAATTAGTGCGCATGAAACTCTTGCAGGAAGACCTCAGAAGAAGCAGTTCAGGTGCGTGTGGGGATGCAGCCTTTGTATCCAAAAGGAATAACAGTGCTGCAAAAAGTGCTAGGGGTAAAATCCGCTGTTATGGATGTAACAAGTTTGGACACACAAAGCCAAATTGTCCAGACCGAGCTAACCTCACGAGAAGCGACATAAATGATGGTACATCGACATCAAGATCACAGGTACCTATCCTTCTCACAGCTTTAGGAGTGACTACAACAGAAGCTGCCTGGTATGTGGACTCTGGAGCAACAGCCCCCATGACTAACTGCAGATCATTGTTAAGTGACTTTAAACCAAGTGACAACATGGAGATCTCAGTAGCAAATAATCAAAAGGTAAGGGTGGTTGGAGTTGGTAATGCAGCCATTAACATGAAAAAAAACTGAAAAAATTGTGCGAGATACCATGTATGTACCAGACTTGTCAACCAACCTGTTATCTGTGTCGAAGATGGTGGAAAAGGGATTGGTATTAGTTTTCTCCAACAAAGGATGTGAAGTATTTCATAAAAATTACTGCAGAATTCAAAGAAACGTCGAATTAAGTGCATCAAATATAGGAGGACTGTATAGGTTAAATGAGTGTGTCCCAGCCATTGAAACAATGTGCACTATGCCCAAAGTGGATGATGCGTCCAAGGAAAATGGGCACATTGACAACAATGCAATGAGAACAACATGCAACACACATAATATGTGGCATCGTAGATTAGGTCACCTCAACAGAAAGGGCATGCAAGACCTGAAACTTGGGCTGGCAACTGGAATAAATTTTCACTGACACAGAAGATAGGGCGTGTATACCTTGCATTGAAGGTAAACAATGCAGAAAAACATTCATAGATCTTTAGGTAGGAGAACTTCTCAAAAACCTGAAATAATACACAGCGACATCTGTGGACCAATGAGTGAACAGTCTTATGGTGGAGCTAAGTACATGCTGATCTTCGTCGATGATTTTTCAAGAAAAATATTTGCCTTTTTTCTGAAGCACAAAAGTGAAGTCAAAGATAGGTTCATTGAATTCAAGGCACAAGTAAAAAATGAAACTGGACTCAAAATCAAGGCGTTAAGATCTGATAATGGAAAAGAGTACGTAAACAGAAATCTAGTTCAGTACTTAAAAGAAAATGGGATCAAACATCAGACCTCCGTCCCGTACACCCCAGAGCAGAATGGCGTGGCTGAGTGAACAAACAGGTCCATATGTGAAAAGGCACGAAGCATGATGCAGGATGCCCGGTGCCCAAAGCAATTATGGGCAGAAGCATGTAACAGAGCGGTGTCTCTTAAGAACCGGCCACCACATGCCTCAGTAACTGTGGCCACCCCTGAAGTATGGACAGGCAAGATAATAGACCTAAGTCATCTCCGAGTAGTTGGGTGTAAAGCCTACATGCATGTTCCGAAGGAAAAGCGATCAAAGTGGGGCCCCAAAAGCAAGAAACCAATGTTTATAGGGTACTGTGAATCAACGAAAGGCCATCACAGTCAATAAAGGCAAGAGATGTCGAATTTTTAGAAGAATGCCTTTACTATGGAAGTAGGAATACAGAAGACGAACACCAAAATTGCAGTGATACATCTGTGAACACAGAATACAAAGGTAAACCCACTATGGAAAAGGATGACGCTGATGAACATGCTGCAGAAGGAGACGAGGTTGACGAACATGGAAACAAACCAGTTCTAAGTGATTCTGACAGTGATTTCGTAGGATGGGAGGGTCAAGATAATAGTGAAGATTTCCCCAACGTATCCGAACAATTGCAATACCAGCTTGAGCAGCCGGTGGAATCAAGATATCCTACGAGGGAAAGAAAGACAAAACTGTATCCCGATCATTTAATGTTAAGTGGAACGGAAAATATCGATGAACCCAAAACCGCAGAGGAGGCAATGAAAGGGAACCTCAGGGAGCAATGGAAGGGGGCAATGAATGACAAGTACAATTCTTTAATTGAAAACAAAGCTTGGGAGTTAGTGGACAGACCTGAAAACCAGAAGGTGATTGGCTGCAAATGGGTGTTCAAGGTCAAAAAGGAGTCGGATGGAAAAACTGATAGATTTAAAGCACGCCTTGTGGCGAAGTGATATAACCAGCAACACGGAGTGGACTATGAAGAAACATTCGCACCAGTCGTGAGACACGCTACAATTAGGATGTTGCTGGGGCTAGCAGCACAATATGACCTCGAGATTAACCATCTGGACATATCCACTGCATTCCTGAATGTGGAACTTGAGGAGAAAGTCTACATGTCACAACCCGAATATTTTGTCTCCCCAAGAAACAAAAATTAAGTCTGCCTTTTGAAGAAGGCGGTGTATGGACTCAAACAGGCAGCCAGAACTTGGAACAGAAAAATTCACGAAGTGCTACTTAACTTTGGTTTGAAGCAGAGCCAGCATGAACCATGCATACCTCTATTTTAAAGCGCCCGGCGGGAGTTTTCTAATCGTAGCCTTGTATGTAGACGATTTTATTGTGTTGTCTTCAGACAAATCTGAGATGTGTGATCTTAAAGCAAAGCTAATGTCAAATTTTAAAATGAAGGACTTGGGTGAGATGAAACACTGCTTGAGGATCAACATATCTAGGGACAGAAGTAAAGGGACCATCAAGATGGATCAGGAACACTACATCAAGGAGATCTTACAGAAATTTGGAATGAGTACTGCAACCCTGCAGGGACGCCAATGGAGGTGGATCTGAAGCTAGTGAAAGACGTTAACGAGAATGAAGAGCAAACAGTGCCAGTTCAAAGACTGATAGGTTCCCTGATGTACCTAGCAGTTTGCACAAGACCGGACACCTCCCATGCAGTTAGTTACCTGAGTCAATATAATCACTGTCATACTCAAGAGCATTGGAAATGTGCAAAGAGAGTAGTAGTAAGGTATTTGAAGGGAACCAGTAACTACTGCTTGAAGTACTCCAAAGACCCCCAAGAATTGACAGGATTTGCTGATGCTGACTGGGCGGGAGATGTGAATGACAGGAAATCATACACAGGTTTCGTGTTCAAACTGTCGAACGCAGCCATGTCAAGGGGAAAGCAGGAAGCAGCGATCTGTGGCACTCTCCAGCATCAAGGCAGAGTACATGGCCCTGTCTGATGCTACGAAAGAAGCAATCTACATGCAAAATCTTGTGGGAGATATTTGTGGAAAAACCAAGTGTGTGAAAATATTTAACGACAACCAGTCTGCACAGAAACTTTGCCTTAATCCTGTGTATCATAATCGTACAAAGCACATTGATGTAAGGCATCATTTCATCAGGGAAGCAGCAGAAGCAGGAAGAATAGAAGTAGTTTATTTACCAAGTAATGAAATGACAGCAGATGTACTAACCAAGGCACTTCACAGACCACATCATACCTACTGTGTGCAGGGACTGGGACTTGTACCAAAGACATAGTTTTTTTTTTTACTTATTCATATGCTGCTAGATTACGGGGGGATGTTGGAATATAATCTAGCAGCAGTTGGCTATTCTGTTTATAGGCCTAGTGTTGTTGTATCATGGCGTACTTGTGAAGCAAAATACATGCAGTAAATAGTTTTAACCTAATTAAAAGTAATTTATTTCAATAATCCAACAATTTGTTTCTGTGAATAATGATAACCTAACTTTCTACGAATGATTATAACCTATTCTAAACATTGCGATTGATCACTTTTAATACCAACTGAAATACATTAAAATGAAGAATAAAAAAAATATTATATGCTACCAACAAAATTAAGTTGATTTTTGGCTTTCGAAGGGGAAAATCCTGTATAGCTGCTGGTAAAGTTAAATACTTTACGGAGAACTAAAATGAACATGGTGAAGCAGTGGGTAACACACTTGCCTCACAGTTGGGAGGACCTGGGTTTAATTTCTGGTTCCTATCATTCCGATTTTGGTTTTCCAGAAAAAGCCCTTGCTGATACCTCTTTCCTTTCCTCCATGTTCCACCACATGCCAGGGCAAGGCTGTGAAACTGTTGAAGGGCATACAATACAACCATTAAAAAAAATTGGAAAAAAAAAAAAAAACATTAGTAAAAAAGCTTTGCAATGTTAGGTCTTCAGCGAGACTGCAGCATGCTTCATGAGATGAGTAATAATTATAAGGGACTATATACTCACACGCTGGCATGTGGTTTCTTCTTGGAAAAGTCACAAGCCAGGCCCAGGTCGGATATTCTAACATGTCCGTGCTCATCCAGGAGAATGTTTGCTGGTTTAAGGTCTCTATACACAATGTACCTCCTATGCATGTGCTCCAGACCTGACAACCAAATCATATCCTACTTTAACACACACATCTACAAGGCTAGTTAAGGCTCGGTTTCAGTCGCCATATTCAATTTTATTAATTTTCACTTTTTTTGGAATTCTAAAAAGAAAAATGTCAAGTACGCGATTATACCGCAAATTCTATTTACATTTTGCTAGAGTACAGAGCTTGCGATTTAGCTGTTAACTTACAATTATGCCGCAATTTGTGTGGCAAATTTTTTTATATTCATAATTTGCAAGACAAATTGAGACCTAATTATACATTCCTAGCTCTATTGTCATGCTTGTGTTGTAGCTCAAGGAAAACAAAATTTGCGGTATAGTCGCTGATTTAACTTTTTTCTTCTCAGAATTCCAAAAAAGCGAAAAATAATACAATTCAATATGGCAACTGAAACCAAACCTTAATGAAACACATCAATAAGTCATCATACTCACAGTCAAAGAGGTTTCACTGTCTGTTCAGTGTACAAATGTGCAATTTTCAACCCAAAAATTATGTATTATTAAAATTCTGCTTTACATAATTTTTACATTAAATGGCTCCAAAGAAAGTGCTTAATCATTAGAGTCACAAGTGAGTGGGTTGTAGCTCTGTGATACTGGTAGGACGAAAACTAAACAATATTACAATATTTTAAATACTACATAGAAAGTACCATACTATGACAGTTATACTTTTTTCCTCCCCAAGCATAAGAACAATATGGAACAGTTTTCTAAAATGGAGCTCATACAAGTTCTCTACCTATGTTGGACCTGAACCGACTAAACAGTTTTTCCACATTTACCCAACATTATCTATTAACAGTCCATCTCCAAATAATTCATTGCTTACGGTGTTGACACCGTATGCCATTTCAACGCCTTGGTAGTAGAGGCTTTAATGTTGCAAGAGTCCATGCAAAGATCATTCAAATCTAATTTTACATTTTGTATTCAAAGTAAGTGTTGGTAGGTAAATTTTATTGTATTGTATACAAGAAAAATGTTTTTTGTTAGGTTGCATGCACTGCTGCTGGTTTTATTTGTATCACGTGACCTCTTGTCATGTCTTGGGAGTATTGGGCAGCATGAGATATAGTCTGCTCCATGTCGCTGAGCTGGTTTGTAGTTTTGTGGTCAGCGACAAATACAGCACAAAAACATTGAGCAATGCGATTGATTTGTCACCCTAACAAAGGTTATGGGCCCAGTTCGCCTGCGACTCTCGCGTGTGTCGAGTTACGACGATAATGGCAGTCAATGTTTTTCAGTACTGTGGAATTTGACGTGGTGAACGGGCGGTACGGCGACGTCAGCATTGTCGATCATTGAGAATCTTAAAGATTGTGAAAACTATGTTTCGTGAAAGTTTCAGATAAAAGCTCTTGTAATGTTAGAAGATCAGTGGGATGTTGTGCAAGGCATAGTAAAACCAGACAATGCGCGAGAAAAGGATCGTAAAGCGCTTTCCAAGATTTCCTTTTTACTTGAAGCCGACCTAATGCATCATGTCGAGAAATGTAAAACTTCTAGGGACGCATGGAAAACTATTCAAAAGCTTTTTGAAGATAACGGCGTCACGAGGAGAGTAGGATTGTTACGGCAGTTAATTTTGACACGCCTAGAAAGTTGCACTTCTGTCGAGGTGTATGTGAATAAAATAATGTTGACCGCACAGCGTCTCAGAGACATTAATTTTGACATCAGTGACGAATGGGTATGAACATTATTGCTAGCTGGTCTTCCGGAAGAGTATGGGCCGATGATAATGGGGTTAGAAGGATCCGGAATACCCATTACCGCAGATGCAATTAAGGTAAAACTGTTGCAGGACGTAAAACTAACAACCGTTGGTGATGCTCACTAGAGTGGCGGGAAGTTTGAAAGTGATGGTCACAGGGCCGATACCAAACAAGCCATAGCTGGTTCCAGTTCAAACATTCAGGACAAACCAGTGGCTGCCCATGCAGCTTCCCACAAACTCACCTTCAACTCCTGTTTCAACACCAGAGTGGTGAGGGCACTACTCCCCTATAATAGCAATAATAACGCAGAACTGAAACGCTGGGAACTGGCCCACCAATATATCACCAAATCCAGACAACCTCCAGGCCTAAACATCAGATAATCTACTTTTCACTTTCAAACTTCCCGCCACTCTAGTTCGCCCTCTGGCCGCTAGGTGTACTGGTTACAACCTTCATAAAGTCAGCCATACTGCAGTGTACTATCGCTCACCGCCCGATGAATCTGTCTTAGCCACCGAAACGTCGCGACCGCGCAAAATGTGTGTTGTCCTTAAGTGTGTTATTTGTTCCTCTACGTGCAGTACAGCTCTGTAAGTACTTGCACACTCCTATCTACACTTTATAGTACAGTAGTACCCTGTTATAATGTTTCTCAAGGGACCAAAAAAATGTTTACATTATAAATGGGAAAACATTATAACAGGGTAATTTCCTATTACAAATCAGTTTTAGGGACCAAGTGAAGGTAGCATTATAACCAAGAAAACGTTATAAGTGGGAACACTATAAGAGGGTTCTACTGTAATTAGTAGCCTAGCGGCCTCTTCCCGCCTTTACACATTTTCGTTGTTTACTATTAGCCTAGTAGTTGATGGAAACATAATGCATGTTACAGCGTATGATGTCCACTAGATGCCTGGCATTGCAGCTAACCTGCTTTCAGTTAGTAAAATCACTAGTAAAGGTAATACTACTGTTTTTAACATGGAAGGTGGTAGCAACAGTGAAGGGGAGGTAATTGCAATTGCAGCTCTAGATAAAGGTGTCTATCGATTAAACACATGTAATGCACAATGTGCCCTAACTGTTGAAAATAATGCTTCACTTTGGCACCATAGACTAGCTCATCTGAATAGAAAAAGTATGATGATGTTGCCCACTACGGTTTTAGGCACTGAGAAAATAAAAATCAGTAGTGAACCATGTGAAACTTGCGTGATAGGGAAACAGACACGATACCCATTAAAAACTAGTTAATTCAGGGCATCTGAACCACTTGAGTTAATGCATTCAGATTTATTTGACCCGATGGAGACTGCATCCCTAGGAGCTAACAAGTATTTTGTGACATTAATTGATGATTTCTCCAGTTACACATCTGTCTATTTCTTGAAAGGAAAAGATGAAGTCTTCAATATCTTCAAGGATTTTTGTGCTCTGATTGAAACTCAATCAGGTAAAAAGCTGAAGTGCTTATGATCTGATAATGGGACCGAATACACTAACAGTAAGATGCAAACATTTCTGAAAGAGAAAGGCATTAAACACCAAAAGACTGTGAAGTAGACTCCCCAACAAAACGGTGTTGCAGAATCTGCCAATTGGAGTATAACTGAGAAAGCAAGATGTATACTACATGATGCAGGCTTACCAAAACTCTATTGGGCAGAAGCTGTAGCAACAACAGTCTATTTAAATAATCAATGTCCTACCAAGGCTGTTAAGGAAAAAACACCATTTGAAGCCTGGTTCTCTAGAAAACCTAATCTGAAGCAAATCAGAATTTTTGGGTGTTAAGCGATGGTAAAAAATTACTTCGCAAATGAGAAAAAAAATGGGATCCAAAGGCAGAGAAGAAACTCTTCATAGGTTATTGTAATGAAATGAAAGGATATCGTCTGATTGACCCTACCACAAAAAAAGTAACAATCAGTCGTGATGTTTTTTTTTTTTTTTTTTGGAAAATAAATTGTTGCAAAAAACAGCACACAAGAAAATCTGAAGAGATTATTAAAGGACCCGTCTTCATGGGCAATGAAGAGGAAGAAGTACAGAGGCAAGGATACTGCAGCGATATCTCTTCTACAAAAGAAGAAGACGACTTCTTGGGTTTTGGGGACGAAGAACAAGATATACTGGTACCTCAGACAGAACTACTTGATCTGAAAGAACTCCTAAGCCAATAATTGATCCAAACTTCATAATGTACCTTGTGGCAGAAAATGATGAACCACAGACACCAGGGGAAGCAATGAAAAGTCTGGAAGTTGCAAAATGGAATCAAGCAATGGAAAGTGAGATAAAATAATTTGTAAGGAATGATACATTTGAATGGGCAAGTTTACCTGAAGGTAAGAAGGCATTAAAAACAAAGTGGGTTTACAGGATAAAGACTCCTGCAAATAACCTTGTTCAATATAAAGCAAGACTAGTTGTTAAAGGTTGTGAACAAAAACCTGGAACAGATTATGAAGAAACACTTGCTCTAGTTGTAAAATATTCCTCTCTTAGATTTTTGTTAGCCTTGGCAGTGAAAGATGATTTCAGAACAACACACATGGATGTTCAATCTGCTTATCTTCATGGTTATTTGGGAGAAGTTTATGTGCAACCACCAGAAGAATTAAGTAAGAAACCTTCTGGTAAAGTATGGAAACTAAAAAAGGCCATGTATGGTTTGAAACAAAGTGGAAGATGTTGGAATCATTGTATCAATAAAGTACTCATCAGTCTAAAATTAACACAGTCTAAGGCTGATCGTTGTTGATACTTCAAGACATCTGGTAGAAAAATTATTATTGTTGCAATATACGTAGAGGACATTTTTATTTTCACCAATAACGATGAACTAAGAAAAACAATTCAAGGGAGACTTGAATCAGAGTTCTACACGAGGAACCTTGGTGAAATAAAAAACTGCCTAGGGATGCAAATCACAATATATTGAGAAGATCCTACACAAGTTTGGTATGTCAGAATGCAAATCTGTCGCAACCCCAATGGAAGTTGGTCAGGAGTTACAAGATTCACCAGTTGAAGAATCGTGCAGTATGACAGTCCCATATCAACAAGTTGTAGGTAGCTTATTATATTTGTCACAGGTATCAAGACCAGACATTTCATACACAGTAAGTTCTGTGAGTAGATGCAAAAACTGTCCTAAACAAAGTCATTGGGTTGTAGTTAAAAGAATATTTAGATATCTCAAGGGCACTGTAAACTTAAAATTGGAATTTACCAAAAGTGGTAATACAGGGTTAAAACATATAGTGATGCAGATTGGGCAAACAAAATTGACAGACATTCAATACCAGGTGCAAGCATCATATTCATGGGAGATGCCATTGCATGGCACAGTAAAAAACAACGTACAATTGCGCTTAGTAATGTAGAGGCAGAGTATCAGTATATATAGCCGTAAGTAGTGCAGTACAGGAAATACTGTGGTTTAGAACACTATTCCAAGAACTTGAACAAATTGTAAAGTTGAAACCCAGTGTACTGTATTGCGACAACCAGGGAACCATACAACTAGCAAAAAATGACATTTTAAGCCAAAAAACTAAGCACATAGACGTTAGGCATCATTTTGTAAAAAGAAAAAGTCCATAACAAAGAAGTTATTCTATAATTTTTGCCTGCAGATAAAATGTTTTCTGATGTTTTAACAAAGCCATTGGCAAAAGGCAAACATGTTAACTTTATATATAAAGTGTTTGGGTCTTGTATAATGTTTAAAAACAAAGTTTTTTTGTATGCATTCTATTGTAGGATTAAACATATTTGCAGCCCCAATAAAATGAAATTAAAGGGTAAGTGTTGGTAGGTAAATTTAATTGTACTGTCTACAAGAAAGATGTTTTGTTTTGTTAGGTTGCATGCACTGCTGTTTTTTTTTTATCATATGACCTCTTGTCATGTCTTGGAGTATTGGGCAGCATGAGATATAGTCTGCTGCATGTTGCTGAGCTGGTTTGTAGTTTTTTGGTCTGCGACAAATACAGCACAAAAACGTTGAGCAATGCGTTTGATTTATCGTCACCCTAACAGATAGGTTTTTAAACACAAAAACAGTTCACATTAATGTGAATGAAATTTAACATGCACGTACGTTTGAGTCACAAAAATATAATGTTTACAGAAACAAATAAGTAAACTTTTGGCACGTTAAGCAATGAAACCAAAGTCATTCCTGAATCCCCTTCCAATAATACTACCTTTACATACTGCCTTTTAATTTTATGGTAATTGATAAAAAAACAGATACTGTAGTTTAGCTTCTTTAGTGGACAGTATTTAATTTGCAATGATACTGTATTTTGTCATTATTTAAATACGTAGTATGCCAATATTAAATGACGCCCATTAACAAAATAGGTACTGTAAAAAATCAACTGGCCTGGTAAAAGCAGTGATACTTACATTAATTACATTTTAAAAGCAATAACTTAGTTTACTTTGTTTCATAGAACAAGCAGCTTGGTTTGTTCAGTTCATTGTACATCTGTTTTTCTAGTTTTAGTTTGTTAAATATTTAGTTTACTATGAGACAAGTGCGATTGTCTCGAGTAAGAACATTTGTGTCAAGTTAGGAAATTTGTGTTGGAGAAGTTGCTGCGAGAGTAAATGGTTTTAGTTATAAATATTCACAGGGTAAATAATAGTTATACTATTAATAATTTTGTATTGGTTTTTATTATATTTTAGTCTGATATGTAGTAGGTGTATGTGCGCAACGGAAACTAAGCATGAGCGAAAGTGGCGCTGCGAGGCAGCGGAGGGAGACAAGCAAACTGTACAAACACTGTCAAGGTAGCAGCGATCTGAAGCACATGTGTAGCAGAGAAGAGTTGTTCCTGGCGGGGTATCGGGCCAGTACTTGAGGGTCGGATGACTATTGATTATTTAGTGGAAGGAGGAAGGATTATGCAATGCCTTTCACGATGATAGTTATTTTGAAAATGTTTGAAAATATTGCATGTCTACTGAGTATGGAAAGAAGTCCGCCGTCAACCGCCCAATTGGACCAGTCCAACACCAGCCCAGGCAACGTGGCGTTTCTGGTTGATTGCAGTACCTCGACGTGTTTTGTGAAAATTTCCGGCAGATTTCAAGGTAACCAGCGATAGTAATATTTCTGGCCAGAAATTCGCAAGAAATGAACATCTGACTATTTTGCACGTGAACGGATCCTTTATGCTTTTAAGACGGAGATACTGTAATATTGCCTACTTGGAAAGTTTACTGGAACAGTAATCAGAAAGTGTTTTCAAGAAAAACATTCGGTTTGCATACCAAAGAATATCCAGTCAGCTAAATAATTCGCTCCCTTTTGTTGCTTAGACTATTGAGAACGTTACCTGAAAATTAGGTAGTTTGTAGAAAAGCAGCTAAAGTGTATTTTGTGATTTTCAGTTGTTTGCCGTCCAAGTAATTTTATGGAGTAAATTTTATTGGCCAATTTAAATATTTATTATTCACCGGCCTACTATGATACAAACAGTAGCAGATGTATTCTTTTGCCTTTGTTCTTGTGTTAGGGATGGTAGGGCTTAGGATTAATGCTACCCTTACAGGGTGAGGTAGCTGGAGTCCCTCAGTCCCTCCTCAAGGGTCTAAGGCTTCAACTACGTTATTAAAAAAAAGTTGTTTTGAAATGTGATTTTTGTGAATAATATTGTAATATGTACAGTAAATAAATCTAAGACAATTAATTTGTGTAGTTACAAACAAGTGAGAGAGATTTTGGTCAGCGCTTAACATCAAGGTCTTCAGTGCTGGTGAGGGGTGACATGAGGTGAGTATGGAGCGCCACCAGAATGAAAGGGCAGGGGAAACGGGAGGCCCCCGAGAAAACCCGCTACCAATGGCATCGTCCGGCACAATTCCTACTTTCAAAAAACCGGGGCCCTGACTCCGCAGGGAATCAAACCCAGATCGCCTTGGTGGGATGCGAGAGATCTGACCCCTCGACCACTACGATCCCTACAAACAAGTATATATAAGCAATAACAATGGAACAAACATTTACTTTCTGATATGTAATATCCTGTTGCTGTAGGTTCAAAACTGTTTATTTAAATTATTTCTCTGTGTGTTCCAGAAATGTACCACACGTTTTGTAAATTTTAGTTTTTATACAAAGTGGTTAACAGCAACCATAAAATAAACTGTAATTACAATGAGAAATATTTCTACACCAAAGTTAGACTATTTAAAAAATGCTTCTCCCACACGATGATGCAGTTGCCATGTAACAAATTGAATAGCCAGATGCTACTTGAAACCACAAATACATTTGAAACCGATTTAGTTAAAACATATTTGCTTAAACTTTCTTTGGTTAAATGATTACAAGTGTAAAAACAGAAAGAATTTACAAAGAAGTACACATCTGTAAGATTTTACACATGAGTGAAATAAAGAGTTAAATAAAATCGAGTGTAATAAAAAACACACATTGCAATAAAAGCTAGTGAATCTAAAAATGTATGGATTCAGAAATTAATGAAATAAGAACTGATGGAATGAAATTAAAACATTATATGGTTGGAACCATGTTGTATAACACTTCTGAAGGCACCATAAAAATGTATATGTTACAAAAGGAAAAACCTTATAAAAAGGGTAGTTATTTAAAAAACAGTTTTGGGGACCAAATGAAAGTAGTCTTGTAACTCAGAAAGGATGTTACTACAGGGTTCTACAGTAATAATGAATAAACAAATAAATCACTGTATGGACAAAATTCATAAATTAAATGGAAATACATAAAAGAATAACCAAATACAGTACAACACAGATTTTGCCCGAGAATGACCTCGTAAAATCACTGCCTTGTAAAATCCAGTACTCATAAAATGAGGGGTTAGGACTCATGCCCCTTCCCCCTCCCCAGAAAAAAAACATTTTAAAATAATAACTGCCTCATAAAATCCAATACTCACAAGAACAGGGGCTTACCGTAATTCAATACTGGCACGTAAAATAAAAATGAAAAAAATTAACATCTCTTAGCTGTATCAAATATAACCTGTTTCAAACATACTTTAAAATAAAACTAGTGGAAAAACCTTATGAAATGAATTTTGCACTATGTGCAGTAAGAAAAAGTAAACAGATACTGATAACCACCATAATGTACTGAAACTACATACACCAAGCCAAACTGCACGCAAAGAGCATCACTAGATTCTTGATACCTACCCAGTATAACTTCCGCTGCGTAAAACTTCATCTCTACTTCATTGAAAACACCGTGCTGCGAGAGGTGGTAGTGCAGGTCTCCACCATTCATGAGATCCAGGATGAAGCAGAGTTTGTCTGGAGTGTGGAAAGCATATGTCATACACACGATGAACGGGCAGTCAACCTGTAACCCAACAGCAGTCTTGTCACATTGTATGCAGGCATTCACCCCCAGGATTGCTTTAATGTACATTTTCCTACAGTGGTGATTATTGTTGTGAACATTTGTTGACTTGATGTATTTATTTTGTTTTCAAACGCATGTGGTTTGGTGGCAGTTAACTCTTTTTAACTGACCAAAGAGAAAGATGAATGTACCACAGACTGTTTTTTTTTTTTTTCATGTAACATTATTATGGCCAAAGGTTTTTAATAAATAAGGCCCAATAGTTTTCGCGAAAAAATGTTTGCCCCACTTTGTTTCAGTGCCTTACGTGCACACCTGCAGCTCAACTTCATGATTATTGACAGAGTGATATTGTGCAGAGTTATTATCCATTTGACTAAGCCAATTAGTATATGGATAACTGTGACAACACGTCTGTTATTTGCGGATTTAACCTCCAGATGCTGTATGTTAAGGCATCCAATCACTGACCACATAGCAGAGATGCAGGTGCACATGTAAGGCACTGAAACAAAGTACTGCAAAAATCTTTTCACGAAAACTACTGGGCCCTATTAATAAATACTAAACTTACAAAGTTGAATGAATGCGAGTTCTGTTTTGCTGATGGGTTAATATGTGTCTAAATGCTGTTATCAGCATGTAAATGACTGCAACGGCTTACATATTTAACTGTTTTTCCCCCTCAAAAACTGTTATAAATATAATTACAGCCCGGCCAAGACTGGCAAATAAACCGTAAAATGAGGAGTTATTTCTAAGAAAGCTTAATTTACATATAAATCTTACAGGAGATAGTTTAAAATATGTAAAAACAAAACAACAATAGAGCTAATACAGTGCAAGCCACCTAAAAAAATGGTTTGCAGAACTGCTTGAAGTCATATCAAAATAAATAACAGTTTTGTATGGTTTGCAAGGGAATGTTGAACCATTTGTAACCCTGTCTACAAAACAGAATGGGGTAATGCAGGTCCCACCTGTGCAAGGGTGTCTTAATTGAGAAACGTAAAACATCCCAATGCATCTTAATTGAGAAACATAAAACACCCCAATGCAAGATTGCAAACCCAACAATACAAAAAGTGAAGGAGCTACAAATGAACCACAATTAAGACGAGAGAAATGACGAAGGGTACCAAAAATATCCGTAAGTTTTGAGGCAAAAAATCATGAACTTTATAACAATTCTCGCTTAGTCTCAAAAATTAAATGGGTTAGCAAATTTAAAATGTGAAGCATGAAAACAATAAAGTACTATTGGTAAATAACATCAAACAAAGCTGTCGATTACATTAAATCTGACACCGCCCCTACTGTCTAACAGAAGTAAAGCTGGCCATCATCATAGGAAAGCTAGGTGAATAATGTACACCCACCTA
This sequence comes from Medauroidea extradentata, assembly GCA_003012365.1. Classification (NCBI taxonomy): domain Eukaryota; kingdom Metazoa; phylum Arthropoda; class Insecta; order Phasmatodea; family Phasmatidae; genus Medauroidea; species Medauroidea extradentata. The sequence goes on from PNEQ01028076.1 coordinate 35,703, forward strand.
TCACATACTATCACCCTGCACAAAAACAGACAAATGGTCAGACCAAACAAAGTAGCTCTCTTCTATTGTGACTGTTATTTTCGGCTGTATACTTTACCTTACAAGTAAATCTAAATAATAATTAATGACTGTAAGCTTGAAATTTATGGAGATGAAACACGAGTCTTTAATAATGATAAAAACATAAAAACATAATACTTGATCGTAGTGCAACACATTTTCCCTGCAAAACATTGGCAAAATCCACCAAAAGTGATCGCTATGAAAAATTTGCACACTTGCAGCAGTTTTCTCTGTAACACAGCAGATGTGAAACTTCAACTAGTTTTTAGGAAACACAGTCCTACACTATGCATGCTGAGTGAACTGGGACTTTATTATCATCTTTGAAAATACTGTATTATCATTGGTGTACAAAGTTTGCAACATCAGATAGACCTTGCTGCTCAAAACTGTCATAATTTATGGCAGTGACCAAACTCGATGGATTAGACATAGTACCCGCAATATAGTTGCCCGTACAATGACCGGAACCCAGCCATACTTATATTTCTTAGTAGCCAACAATCTGGATCATTAAAGTAAAGACAATTTAGCTTAATCTTGCAAATCCAAACAAGCCCAACAATTGCACAAAAATAGTGCATGCTCTATTGCATTAACATCTGTTAAAAAACAAATTTTCTTCATACATATTTCAATCTTGGTAGGAAAAACAAGTAATAAATTGACAACCTTACAGTTAAAATGCCTAAAAGACATTTTAAAAATTAAAATAAAACACAAATGATAAAAAAGTACCTTACAAATATTGTGAAATTGGACGAAAAACAACATAAGTTAACGCTCATGGTGTATAAGTTTTGCATAAATTTTATTGAAATGAATATCAAAGTTTAGTAAGTAAAAAAAAAATAAATAAATAAATAAATAAAAAACTTTCACTTCAAACATGATTATACAGCTATAACCTCACCAAAAATTATTTATGAAAAATGTGTAAAGAAAACCTTATTCAGAATGCTTTTACCCTTTACTTTTTAAACTATTAAAATTTTTGGCTACAATCATCAATGGTTCATTAATAATAACACAATTTTTCATAGCTTTTCTTTATTACTAAAAAAAGGCACAGACTGAACTTCCAGCTGGTTATAATGAACGAGTACATGCAAAAAGTTTAGTGTTCTTCAGATTAATTAAAAATTTGGTGTTACTTATCTGGACTATGTGACAACTTTTTTATTTTTTACCAAGACACAAAAAATAACATGTTTTATGTGAACTACCATTATTTAGTTAAGTGTACCATGTAATTGCAGCCTTAGTAATTATTTGTTTTGCCATTAACCTCCAACTGAAAGTCTCATATTAAATTAATACAGTGGTTTATTTAAAACATGTATACCTACCCCAGTGCTGACTAGAGACAACATTATCCTTTCGTTGAGAGCAAGCGTTTCACCTTGTTTCATTTTTATTCGTTTCTTGTCCAGGCATTTCATGGCATACATCTTCCCAGTGTCTGCCTTGCGGCAACCGTACACTTCCCCGAAACCCCCACGTCCGATGATTCGATGCACGCTGAAGTCATTCATAGTTAACTGTAACAGATTACATCAATATTGCTCTCTCCACAAACATTTCTAACCAAAAACTTGTTAATAAATGATGAACATATAATAAATTTAATAAGTATTCTTAAAACTATATAGTATGCAACAAAGTAATTAAAATTAGATAGCTTAGGCCACCAAATAATCACAGTCTTGTGAACTGGGCCAACTATGCAAGGTGCAACTTGCAGCAATAAAATATTTTGTTTACTCTTTCAACACTGAATAATTTGACCTCCAGCAAAATCTGGCAAATTATTTTCAAACACAGCTTTTTGGCACAAGTCAATAAAAAGTTTGTAGTCCACAGAACATGAATTAAAATCTTCAAAATGTAAGAAATCAAAAAACTAAACGTAAGTGCAATGTGATAAAAAATATGAGAAAACATTATATGTGCAAAATACACATAGTCAAGCAATGTTGAAGTGTCTTCTGTGTACCAACATAAAACTTACTGTATACAAAATGGTGATATAATTTACAGATGCAAATTAAAACTATGGTAAAATCTAACCATATCATTTAACTTCAACATTACAAAATTTAACACAAATAGCACAATTTATTTCCCTAGTCATACAGGTAACACAATGCCTAAACCCTGAAAATTTGCACAGTATGCTGTATTTTGATTCCACATGACTACGACTGAAACGTTTCCATGCAAGGGTGTTTAGCAATGACTACACACATAACTATGTTATTCGTGGAACCTTCAGACTAGTAGGGGAATGTATACTTTTCCACCAGAAGAGTACATGATGTAGCATTGCAGGATTTAGCTAGCTTTTGTTTATGTATGACGATAGTTATGGGTATTGTTTTTCTAAATCACTAGGCGTTTATAGGGCTTTTTATTTCTGAATTAATTGTCCTTCCATGTTTTGACTATTACGGTGTTGTATATTGTTGTATATGGTTTTTATTAGGTATAATACTTTTAGAGGCTTCTAGAATGTTCTTGAAGATTACAGGATGATTCGTCTAAATTTAAAGTCGCCGTTATTAGTTCACACTGTCTTGAATATTGAATTTGTTACATCAGGAAAGCTGTCGTTAGACTACACTATGTCCTGATTGGACGAGGGAGGTCACGTGATTCTGCTGGCCTTGTTCGGAAGCGTCAGGGATGGGCTCATTAGTTTTAGTTTTCGTGCTAAGGCTTCGGAGATTCAGGTCGCAGTGCGAGCTCACTATACAAAAATGGTTTGAGCATGGCGAATTTGACCTGCACCAGTAGTTCTGGTGGTTTTATTTCTTTTAACTTGTTTCGAACATTCATAAATTTTAGCTTTTTCTCTCTCTGAATTATTTCTCCCAGTGCATGGAGACCAGTAGAGCATTGTGAAAGATGGTGTCCCGAAAGTCATAAGATCAAGCAAGCCGTGAAGTTTTCGTTGTGATGTTTTAAACACCACTTTCAGGTCATAACTTTTGTTTTCTGTGTAAAGAATGACTCTGCCTTTCTTCAATAATTATAACCAAAAAGTTCAATAATTTACCTATATTACTTTGAAATACCCAAGAACACAATAACTATCCAATATTTTATTTATCCTGTCCCCTAAAGCTTGGGATAGGAAACGTAATGTATCCACTGCAAGATCTTCAGTCGTCGAGCAGTGAAACATTACAATGAGGCAAGGAACAAGTTCTTCAATTGTACACCTGTATTTCATAACACACATAGGTGTGACATTAATGCCAGGTGCCTTCAGTGCATAATCTGATCTAATACCACTTGGTATTGGAACACTGCCACACTTCAGCACTATGGTTCAGTAACAAGTAACAGTAGTAGTAACGAGTGGGCTTATTTATTTCTACAGCACACAAACTGGTATATTAACTTACATTAACTTACAGATCTTACAAAGAAGTGTTGCATGGCATTGTAAACACTGTACTTTGTACTTTTATTCACAGCTATATTTTTCACAGAGACAGTAATCATCAATTGAAAAGAAAACCTACTAAGTGTCCCCTCCTCCAGGTACAGTCAAAATGTACATGAGAGAAGGCCAGAGTGAAGGTCGGGCCAGCTGCACGACTAGCGATCTATGCCTGTCGCCCGTCCAGCCCGAAGAATGGATGAGGCGAGGTGAGATGAGTGTGAAGAAGCGACGGGACGGCAAGAGAAAGGCTAGGGAAACTGTAGTTCCCCGAGAAAATCCTCCAGCCAATGGCAACGTGCGCCACATTTCCCACACGCAAAAAATTTGGGAGCAAACCAATCGATGATCAAAACCAGATCACCTAGGTGGGCGGTGAGAGGTCTGACCCCTCTACCATCACGGTCCATTTACACTTGACAACTCTAACTCTAATAAAATAAATGCACTCTAACTTTGCTAACATAAAAATCTTACCTGTATATTTAGTTCTAAGTTCTTCCATTGACAGAATCGAGTATACTTTTCACTGTAAAGAAAAACAAGTTTTAATAAGCAAATAAAGAAGAAACAGAGATTACTTAACACACAAAATATTATACAAGAGCATAATACATCACTACAAACTAAAATATGATAAAAAATGTGCCAGTTTATCATCGCAAACAAAACCAGCATATCATAAGCCAAACCAATGCATAATAGGGTAAAAAAAACAGGAGCAAAGTGTGTATACACATATCAAAGTAAGTCTGTTAAAGATAAGTTAGTTCCACAGTCTAATGTGTGAACAAGCAAAACATTGTTGTTATTATCTCCACCCTCTCTTATCAGCGCTTAAGTGTTTCTAATTACCATTAACTTCAGTTAAGTTTTAAACAGAGTAATATACAGATTAGTTTGCCTACCCTACCTACCCACATAAAGTCAATTTTACAATCCTAATTTCAACACTAGGAATATGTTTTCAAAACTATGTTAAAAGTCAGAGCCGTCTGTAAGATTCACGGTCCCTCATGCAAGTAAGACATTGGGACCCTGTACCATAACAAACCATTTCACTACAATTTTTTTTCTCTGTTTAATGTCTAACATGATAGTTAGAATAAAATATTTGTGTGGGTAAATAAAATATCAGCAGACCTTTATTAAAAAACCATACATTATGCACTTCAAATTTCTTGCATACTCAACAGTATTTTTGTTATGCATGAAAAGTTTCCAACATTAGCTATATAATTATTATCACATCACACTGATACAAACCAAGGAAGTGTTTTGTACGTATACCACTGCAGCAAATGGTCACATAAAACCAGAAAATACACACAGACAAGTAAATTACCAGAAGGATCTTGTTTGCTACTGGCAAACATAGGAAAACACATGTATTCTGCAAAGAATTCAGTCAGTGAGTTACAAACAACCAAACAAGACATTATACCAACACAAACAAACATCAAGGCACAAAAACCAACCAAAAGAAATTAAAAACAGAGAAGTGGTCACCTTGCAAGAAAATTAACTGCAAATTGTTTTATTATTTTACTGTTCACAGTTACCATGTTGATTGTGTTCATCCATTTTTCTCAAGCTGACTGCATTTCTGTTGTTTGTCTATAAACAGCTATTTTATGGTTCCTTTTATTTTTTTCTGTTTGTCGTAACTATATACGTCTGTTTCATTCTTTCACCACTAACCAACAGAACTTCTTTCCTGAAAGAATCTGAGTTATTTACTTTTCTTGGTTGGTTTTCTGTGCCTGGGTGCCCGTTTGTGTCTATTAAATTTCTTGTTTGGTTGTTTGTAATTCGACAGAATTCCTTGCGGAATTGCATATTCTCCTATGTTTGCCTGTTGCATTCAAAATTCTTTTAGTTTTTTACTTGTTTGTCTGTTTGTATTCTCTGAATTTCTGTGACACCATTTGCTGCAATGAAGTACTGTATGTCCAAAATACTTCTTTGTTTTGTAACTTGCCCCCATTCCAAGAATCATTTTAAAATAACAACTAACAATTAGTTAAATAAACTTTTAAAAATCAAATTTAAAACAGGATTTTCCCAAAATATCGGAAACTAATTTATTTGAAGGATAATACCCTAAATGTTGCTTTATGATGTATGACTCTTCTAATCCATAACAAATTCTAGGTACCACCTTCCAACTTCATGAGGAGGAATGTGTAGATGGGAAAGGTGGCCACCCTCGACTAGCATACTTTTGTAGAGTCAGGAAATTCAAACATTTGATTAAGATTTATTGACGTATGTGACTTATGTAACAAACTTGATCCTCTTGCTGATATTGTCTAGGACCTATCGTTTTCTATCAAAACATGCTTAAGGATTCGGCACGCCAAGTTTATTAAAGTATGTTAAAATCATTTCAATTGAATGTCCACCGTTGCCTGCGTGCTGAGAAAAACAAAAAACACATTTATGTAATATTATATTGTCTATGCTCTAGGCTCTGCAACACTATAATGAATAAGTACCTAAGTATACTCTGAATGAAAATGGTACGTCTAAGATAGGTGCAACAAGAGGATCAGTTTTGTTATGTGAATTACATTGCTCAATAAACCTCAATCAAATGTTTGAATTTCTTGACGACCAAAAAGTTGTATGCAAGCAGAGGGTGGCTGCTCCTGTTATCTTCACAAGGATGGAAGGTATTTCCCAGAATTTCCTATGGATTAAAAGAGCCTAACATCATAAAGCAACGTTCAGAGTACTGTCCTTCCTAGTTATTTAATTTCCCATAGTTTGGTAAAATAATTGTTTTTTACAAGGCATCACCTGCCAAAATGTGTGAGTGTTTGTCAGAAACCCCCTGATTACGCAGGTGTAATACTGCTCATGCGACAACAGTCTAACAATTCTCTGCCTCAGTCCATCTAAAAAAAAAAACTATGCATAACTGAACACTATAAAATGTTTAAGGGTGCTAAATACTGTACACAAACATTTTAACACACCAAACATGTTTTTTTTTTTTTAAATTAAACTACTGTAACACTAGTAATACAGTAGTTTAATAACAAAAATTGGTTGTTTAGATAGATTGTATACTAAATAAGATTTACAAATTACATCAGGACAGAAATGAGCCTTAATATATATATACGTACATGTGTTTTACAAAAGACTTATTCAACTTGTTTAGTTACGTATAAAAGTCAAGGATGAGGTTTCTCTCGAGATGCTAAATTAAAAATTTTATAAAAGGTGAAAAATTTATAAACTACCAGCACTAAAAAATTTATACACTAAAGCTAATTGTGATAGAAACTATTAAAACATATATCTACAGCATTCAAAATTATTTAACGGAAGTGAAATATAAACTCACCTTTCTAAAAATTTCGTAAACGGTTCTCCTCGTAGGTGATTAAATATTTCTTCTATATACGGCTGGAAAACAAATTAGGACACTTTTTTGCACCTTCCATTTATTGCGACATGAACATGAAAGCAAATTAGAACAAAGTAGAAATCCAGATAACATAATTGACCTTCCATAATATATGACAAAAACTTAAGAAAAATAAATGTGGTTACGCGGTTATACACCAATTCACTTCTAACATGAAACGTCCAGAACATAAAACAAATAATGTTCAGTTCCAATAAATGTTACTCACAGACAAAAAAAAAATTCTTACATCATTACCTACTACACTATACCACAACACTGGACTCACAGCCATGATGTCAGATACATTTTATATTATGAACTCTCTACACTTCAAAAATAATGTGTTGAGAAGAATTGCTGAACAAGTAAAAATAAAGAGCTAAAGTAAATACCTGTAGGTCATGGAAACATTGGGTTGATATTAATACCAAATACATATAACAAAGTACTATTGAGGCACAGAGCGAGATGGTACAACAGTAACATGTTGGATTTGTATTCAGGAGGACCCACGTCTGATCCCCAGCTCCAGCCTCCTGATTTCAGTTTTCCACGGTGTCCCAAAACAGCTCTAGAGAAATGCTGGGATGGTTCCGTAACAAAGGCCATGGCCGACAACTCTCTTAGCTCCTATCATTGTATCAAGTTATGTGTCATCGTCGCTAATGACTATTCGCCGTAGACGAGACGTAAAGTCCACTTACCTTACCTATCTATTTAGGGAAAATAATTACAAACTGCCCCAAAAATCTATACTAGTTCCTGAAGTCAATGTTACATGGCAAGACTGAAGTACAACACTTGTGAATGTAAGGCGCACCACTAGTCGTGTAACATATAGTACGCCACATGTGCTACATTAGTTGTACGATCCAGTTAATATTGTTAAATGTGACTGTCTATGAAATTATAATGTGCCATACTGTATTTACACACATGTTTGTGTGTTGATTGTTATTTCTATGTAAAAAATATATACATTTATTTTCATTTAGCAAAATGTAGATACAATGATCAAAGGAATAAAAAGTATCTGCAATAAACCTGGAGAACTTAACACAGGATTATACTATTTCAAAGAACATTAAAGTGCCTATTTTAAAGAATGCATTGGAAATCTAGATAAAGGGCTTATTTAAGAAACTCTAGGTAATAGGACTACGTCTTGTCAACAGCAAGGCATCAGAGATTGAACCAATGACTCAGACAGCAGGGAAATCAAGGAGTTTGGCAATGTGTATATTTGGGAACATATCAGCATTTGGTTGGAGCGATAAACATGGAAAAGTGAAATCAGGATGGCTCTGTCGAGAATCAAACCCGAATCCTCCTTGTTACCAGTCACATGAAAACAGAATTACAGAGAAAAATTTAATATTATAAACACTAGCAGATGACAAATAAGGGATTTTTACTAGTCTTTGCCAATAAATCATACAGTATTCCACACGCTTTCAATGATTATTCGTTGTTGAACTTCTACACTCCTTGGTCTTATTTTTTCAATGTCCATTCCTGTTTCTAATAGATTATATATTTTAGTCGTATACTACAACCTGCTCAAAACAGACCCTGTGTAAAACAGAAATCAGTACAAATGTAAAAAATATTATGGTCAGTTACTTGCATAAAACGGGAAACTATGTTAAAGCAGAAATGGTTAATTTTAGAACAGACATTAGTGAATATCATATATTCTTGTTGCTCATAATCACATACTATGCCAAATCGTAAATGTCAAGGCATCATAGGGCATGTTTTATCAACTAGGCTTCTAGATCGATTATGTATTTTTTTTGTCCTTTGGCAAAAGGTAAAAGTTATGAATTATATCTTAGTGGTGTTAGACATAGTTTCAAAATTGGTTAAATTGCCAACTGAAACACAGCTTGAATTTCATGTTTATAATACTTGTAAATCCTCCTCCTCCTCAGCCTTCATTAAGCTTAATTTGTTATGTGATGAATACTGCATATAACACATTCAAGAAAATATCAATCAAACTTACATCAATAATTTGTCTTTTGTTTTGTGTTGAATAAGTTCAATTAAAACTTGAGGTTAACATTTTGTAATTCAACACAAAAAAAACTATCTATAGTAAACAAACAACACTGTACGTCTGTACCCCAGCAACATCTGATTCAGTGTACAATTGATAAACTTAATGACACAACACGAGATACAAAGCTATATATTCATTATCACTGCACTGTGATCGCCGATCAGTTCCTCATTCTTCTTCACAATGTATGTGCTGCGCTGCTGTTGGATGTTTTGTGTATTGAATAGCATGGTGTCTAGCACAAAGAGGGTGCAAGAATCTTGCAGGATGTAACCTACTCTAAGCACCTGTTTCCTTTATAAATGTGACTATGAAACCAACAATAACATAAAAATAAATTATGACCTCCATGGGAGGGGAGGGTGTTTTAACTCCTTAAACCCCACCCCCTTATATATGGCGTTGGATATCTCTTGTATTATTAAAAAATGTTCAAAATGATCACCATTGTGAAAATATGGACACCAAATGAACTAAATACATAAAAATAAAATCCCTTTACTAAGAACTATAAGTTTACAGAGTATAATTAAATTCTGAAATCTGGTTCTTTAGATATATTACGTGATCAAAAACTGTTAAAATAGTCACCATGAAAAAATATGAACATGGCTAAGTCACTTTGCTTAGAAATATAAGTGTGCCAAGTTTGTGAAATTCTAAATTGGTTTGTTTAGATATCTCACAAGCTAAATAATGTTTAAAAACCACGATTTTGATTATATCAACATGGCATGAACAACAAACATAAAATTCATGAGTACAGTGTTTAACAAAATTGCTTAGCTATCTTGTGTGAAAAAAAAAGGGTAGGGGGAAATTGGCCACTATTGTGAGAATATGAGAACCTGATGAACAATACATGAAAGTCAAAATACTCTACAAACAACTGCAGCCTAAATTTACAAAGTTTGATTTAATTCTGAAAAATTGTTTTTAGATTACCTCATGTGTTTCAAAACTGTTCAAATGATTACCATCATGGAAATATGAACAGGCCATGAACAAAATACATAAAAGTCAAAAAAGACCCTGTGCTAAGAATGCTATGTATACCTAGTTTTATCAAGTACAGAAAACTTTTTTTTTTCTGTTTAAAAAACTGTTGAACCACCAATTTTGTGAAGCATTTCAAATGAAAATGTTTTCCAATGCCCTTAATTATGACAAGAGAAAAACAATACACATTCTGTACTAAAAACATACAACTGACACATTAAACAATAGGAACATATACAAGACAGTGCAACTCACCTCAAATAAATTAACGGGGACTTCGTTTTTCGTTAGTAATCTTTGAACATGAGCTACAGAGTCTTTGGAATAATCCTGGAAAGAAAAAGGATCATTTGCTACAACAATATTATTTTCAAGTCGCTTTCTTTAATTTATTTATTAAATATAGGAAGCTACTTCAAAATTCAACTAGAAAATATCAATTATAAATTAAAACGTTTTTATGGACATGTGCAACCGGAAGTGAACGTTGCTGAGTTCCAGTAAAATCTGAAAACATAACAAATAGGGAAAAATTAAATAAAAGGCAGAATTAGCCAGAGATTAAAGAAATGTACAGATGGAGCATGACACTAGCATCTCGACCAAGGGAGGATCTGGCCTACGGACAGAAGGGGCAGGCAGACGTCAGCCCAAGCCCTTGTAACTGGAATAGTACAAATGAATCCCGAACATGCTGAAATTTCCCCACCTTCATCGGACAACTACTTACCAATGAAAAATTAATGTTACAATGAAATAAAATGACATTATGTATCTACAACAACGCACGTCATGAAATATTAGTTTATTTTATTTATTACATTTAAAAGTTAAATGTAACAATGAAAAACATATTACCAACAAACATGGCAATTCTGAAACGTGTGTATTATTCGTGAAGTGTGTTCCGATGTTGGTAATAAGACAGGGGTAAGAATACTAAGAATTGTAGTCTACTTCTTACATCTTCGGCAAAAATAATGTTCTCATTGTTTAACATGGCATAATTCTTGCATCCGCCATACCAGAACGTCAAAAAGTTAAGTTTTCGTGTCAGAGTTGTGTAGCGGACATCAAGGACATCAGAACAACTGAAGAGAATGTTGTTGTGTGTAACCTTTGATCATAATAGGAATGCAAGAAAGGGAATAAAGCAGTTGAAGTTCAAAAAGGATACAAAATTTTCTTTTCACAAGTAAGTATAAACTACGTTAAGCAAGCCTTACACGTGTATGTTCTCAACATAATCCAATTGTTTTAGTTTTATGTTGGCAGTAGATAGTTAAGAGTATCTGAAATAAGCCTCTTAATATTCATGTTGTTCAATGATGGGTGAATCGTACAAAATATTTTTGTAAATGCAGTGACCGTAGGAAAAGTGTCCGTCACTGGATATGCCATTAACCCCGTACCTTATGAAATACAAATAATTATCATATTTACTGTCTGAAATCTATAATGGCTATCTACAGTGAAAAGTATTCATAACAGTATAAACATCATATAATTGACTAATAGCAATAGCTAGGGCCCTGTAGTTTTCACGAAAAGATTTTTGCCCCACTTTGTTTCAGTGTCTTACGTTCACACCTGCAGCTAAACTTCATGATTATTGGCAGAGTGTTTTTGTGTATAGTTATTATTCATTTGACTGTGCCAATCAGTACACCGATAACTGCCACACATCACGTTTGTGATTTGGGGGTTCAACCCCCACACTCTGGGTGTTACGGCGTCCAATCACTGACCACAAAGCAGAGATGCAGGCGTGCACGTAAGGCACTGAAACAAAGTGCTGCAAAAATCTTTTCGCGAAAACTACCAGGCCCTAGCAATAGCATTCAAAATGTCACAACTGTAAACATTATCACTTCATCGAAATTCAAAACAGTCGTCATATTGCAAACTGAAAAAAAAATTCCTTCATGGCCTCACTGCAGCATGCTTATGATACATCTGTACATTTCTCTAATCTCTGGTTATTGGCTGATGTCATCATAGATATAACATACATGAGATTCCTGAAAGGAATATAATTGTATCCAGAAAGACAACACAAATTAAAACTGGACAGTAACACAAATTACTTACAGAATAGAATATACTTATAAAAAAATAAAGACTAGTTAAATAAACCAAAATAAGGTTTGACATGCCCATATGGTCGCCACCACGATTAATTCTATTTTATAGTCATCAGTGTTGCTCAACTGGTATAAATCACACATTAATTCATAACTATCACATTTATTCATAACTATGTCTTGTGACCACTCTACCTTCTCGCCATTACCTTAGGATGACGGTAAAATAGTTATTAAGGTATCATCACTGTATCAAGTTTTATAAGGGAAACTAGTAATTTGTATATATTGTCTCTTTGTGAACACAAGCAGGTGCAGGGTAAAGTGTCTGGGGCCTTTCGTCCCATCCACGCACAAGCCACCCCCCCCCCTTAACTGCCTAAGGGAAGGGAGACAGCCAATAGTTTGCAAGACTCAATCGTAATACAGCTATTTAGTAATTAAGAGATCAGGAATGTCAACGAGCAAGTTAACTGTTTTATGTCATTGAATGTAGATAGCCAAAAGAAATGAAGTACTTATCTAATAAATAAGGCTCTGACGGGAATGGTTGTCCTTGAGGGGCGGGGTCATCGGTCAGAAGCGGACTTCTGATTGGCCCAAATCGAACCGGAGCTTGCAGGCTAAGTAACGGAAAATTTTGGTGTGAATGGGAAGCCAAGCAAAGCTGCAGTAACAGTTTAAGGGCAGACGTCGTTGGGCCACGAAGGATGGCGCACTGAGGTGCTACCACCGGGCGTCGAAAAAAGGCATTGAGATGCCTTAGGGTAAGACATTAGTGGATGAGCTGCGACAGATGTCGATGGCTTGCAAAAGACGGCACACCGAGACGCTATCGTCAGGCGAGTCAGGCATCTGGATGCGAGAAAGCCGCGAAGGACCGTCGGAAAGGTTTATGATAAATGGCAACAAAAATAGACGAGGACAACATTAATGATAAGGGACACAAATGAATACGAAGACAAACAACACAACAAGGATAATACAGAAGGAAAATATCAGGCTTTCATCGACAACACATGCAACATTTTGGGAACTGAAATTTGTTCCCATCTTCAGAAGCATGTACAGACTGAGGAACTCGGCAGACTGAATGTAACATCGGGAAAAACAAGGGGGTCTTACATAGGAAACGTGCCTACTTATAGCTCAGTCAACAACAGTGGCCAAGCAGCATGTAGTGAATCATGCTCTATTGCTTTAATTGACTTAGTTCAGAAATATTTTCTGCAACAATTGTAATTTTCAAAATTAGTTTATATATATATATATATATTTATTTATTTATTTATATATATATATATATATATATATATATATATAAACACAGTAAAACCCCCCTTTATAAAGACCCCTCACGGTTCTCTAGAATAAGATCTTTAAATAGGGGCGGTCTTTATAAAGGGGTTTAATTGTACAGTAAACCCCCTATTTTAAAACCCCACGGTTCTTGAGGAAAGGGTTGTTATAAAAAGGTGGTTTTTATAAAGGGGTTTTACTGTATGTGTTTGTAATCTGTACTTCTTACCAAGTCGCCTTATTTTCTCCAAGAGGCCTAGCACATATGGGATATCCAATGCCCCTGCTAGTTTTTCGGTTGATTCCTGTGAACTGAATTGTGTCATATTGTTGTTCATGTGATTACCTGTTTATCAATTGTGCCTAAAGGTCTGAGTGTTTGGGTACAGATTGCCCTGCATTAAGTAGGCTTCCTTCAGTAGTAATTTTGTTCTTTTACTGGGATTCTAAAATATCTGAACAGGAAAACCCATTGTTTTTAGTCTCGGATGTAAACTGTATCGATAGTCCAAGAAAGTTTAAGAAATAAACTAATTCTATCAGTTTTCAGATCCACGTAGCCTGATCAGAAATGTGTCGTTAACATATCATAGCCAAACTTTGGCTGGGGTGCTTGTTTCATTGAGGTTTCTTTCTTGAAGTGCTCCATGAAAATATCTGTCTTGAAGGGCGAAATTGAAGAGTCCATTTCCATACCATCTAATTGTTGGATGGATGTAACAGGCAGTGCTGATCACTCCTTTTAGGGTGCTGCCATTTTTTAATCTTGTTGAGTGTTTCAGATACAGGCGTTGCACATCAAAGCTCACCAAAATGTTATTTAGTCTTATTTCTAATTACTGAACTATGGAAATAAATTGATGAGAGTCTTTAGGATGCTGTAGAGGCCCACGAGTGGTTAAACAATTTGTTGTGGGAATTTAGATAGTTATTGGTATGGGGTACTGCAAGAACTAATGATCTGTCCCAAAGGCATGTCCAATTTATGGATTTTCAGGAGACCACATGATGTGGTTCGCTGCTGTGTGGTGATAGTGTTCTTTCATTTTGTCCGAGATGTAATATAGTTTTTTCAGTGTTTGGTACATCCTGCGTTCAGTGCTTCCTGTCAGGTATTTATTTACAATTATATATTTTTCAGATGTAATAAGGTTATTCCATTGTCGCAGTCTTTTTGTCTAGGACGACTGTTTTAAGGCACTTACCTGCAGGAAGAATAACAATGAGATTTTTAAATGTTTGTTGTAGGCATGAGCCGATATGGAAAAACAAATTACCGATTGTGATTACCGGTTACATTAAAAATTCGAATGTGACCGATATTCTAAACCGATTGCGAATGTCAATGAATGTGACCGATTATCGGACCTACATAAATTCAAAATAATAATAATAATACTGAAACTAACTTTGACAAAAAAATTATGTATATATGGAATTACTAGGTTGGCCTAAGTAGGATTGACTTTTGCATTATTACAAAGTCTTTAAATAGAAAAAAAACAATTGAAAAGCATTTAGAAGTTTTTAATGTCTTTTCTTAAAATTAAACTTGCTTATAAAAAAAAACTTCTGTCAGTTGCAACACGACACTTAATACGTATAGTTAATTGTTTTTAGGTTTTCGTGAAGAAACACAAGTTGGTTAATTTTGTGAGGTTTTAAGTTGCAGCGCTTCTTTTCACTGACAAGTCCAGCCGAAGAAAATAATCGATCTGATGCAACAGAATTTGAAGGAATACTCAAAAAACTAATCGCAACACGTTTAATGGATGGGAACAAATTTTCATTTCTCCAATATTCCAGTGGATTTTATGCAAAGGGCTCAATCTTCTTTTTCAAGTTTCTATCCACTTCATTTTCTGTTTCATGTGAAACAAATAACCTACCGTAAGTTTTGGAACCACACCTACTGTACATGTTGGGCATTTTTACAAACACACAAAAAAGTCATGGTTAAAGAAACATTTGTAATATCACAATTATTAAAATTACCTTCAGTTTCCATTGAACTGACATGATTTTCTTGTACCAACTCTTGGAAAATGTCCATGAGAGAACATCCTGCTACTGAGCTGGAAGAGGCAACTTCTGTACATGGCTTATCACTGTCAGTGTTTGACAATTGTGAAGAAAAGTTTTTTACTTCTTCAGTCAACCACTGCTTAGACTTGTCGAT
>PNEQ01028085.1:0-13593 GCA_003012365.1 Medauroidea extradentata
GAGGGAGAGCCAGTGCAGGGGGATTGGAATGGGGACCAGATGGAATGACAGAGCAGAAGGAGGGAGAGCCAGTGCAGGGGGATTGGAATGGGGACCAGATGGAATGACAGAGTAGAAAATTCTAGAAAATTATGTGACGTCATCAAAGGCAGGTGATGCAATCCAAGATGGCGACCGGAAGTGATGCAATCCAAGATGGTGACCGGAAGTGATGCAATCCAAGATGGCGACTGCAAAGGTCAAGGTCATCCAAGATGGCGACTGCAAAGGTCAAGGTCATCCAAGATGGCGGCCGGGTGACGTCATCCAAGATGGCCGCCGTAAAAGTCCCCCAGTCCCATCCCCCATCCCCCTGCCCCCGGATCGGCTATTTCCATCTACTGGACTACTTTACATGAAAGTAGTAATTTTATATTTAAAAAAATAAAAGTTCATACTTCACGAAATGAAATTTCAGTACTCCTACTACATTCGCTTGGCGAACAAACTGAAAACACAGATTCGACCTACCTTTACATAAGCTATTTTCATGAAAAAGTTAACGCACCCCGTCCTAACTCAACTATGTACATCTGAATAAATAATGATGGTACGAGGTATTAAAGCAGGCGAGAATGTATATAATGCTGTTCCTGAATATATTAGTAATACTACAAGTGGTACGAGGTATTACAGTATGTATGCATGTGAGTGAATGAGTGGGTGAAAGTGTGAGCTAATCGGTTTATTTTTGTGTGATTTTTGTTGGATAGTGTTAAGTTATATTCTAGTGATTTTGTATGTAATATGTATTTATGAGATTTGTGCACTGTGATTGGTTATGGGTCTAGTGTAAGAAAAAGCTACTCTGTCTTAACTGCGCCTTTGAAGGCGTAAATAAATCAATTAATTGCATCATATTTATCTATATTTATATGATTTCCCGATGTACAATTCAATTTTCAGATTTGAAATCCATACACAATGTTTTCAAGTAATTGATGGATTAAATGTCATTCCTCAAAGTGCTGCCACCATGTGACAGAGAATCTAATAGGCATGCGGGATATTTGACCTTAAGAACGAAGTATTCACTATGGCCCTTCCTGAACTTGATAATTTTACGGCGCAAATGAAGAGACACGACTTGTGAACGTCACTTCACATATGTTGTATAATAGAGACGGGTTCACCGACCTCTAGGCTAGCCTGCAAGAATATCTGTGTGCTCAAGCAGATAGTAGCTGTTCATTGGCTGCTCTCTGACACAGTGACATGGGTCTGAAATTAGTTGTTTATATATTATTGACCCAGGATTCACCAGAAGGTGCCAAGTGAATCGAGGACCAGTCACGAAAGTCACACTATAATATAGTTGTATGAATTCTAGCCTGTACTCAAAAGAAAACGCGAATTTTTCAGGTCACTGCTAATTATGACTAGATATGATGATTTATCGCGGGAAAACTTGCCTGTTTGTTGGGTTTCAACGTACGTTCAGCTTACCACAAGATTGCTGATTTTCGTTCGTACGTGGACCTGTTGCCATATTTGACTGAGCCAATTAGAATTCCGCTCTTGTAATATTTGATACCAATTACTAATCTGCTCGTATAACACCCAATCAATCATGCATGTCGCAAGAAACCATAGTGTTTCCAAGAGTATGCTGGCACGAAACATTTTTGCGCTATACCACCATCTCTAATTATGATTCATGTTGATATCTTTGACGTATATGAGCTGACGAGGTGTTGACGTGAATGCAATGACGACACTGATGTCTCGAGGAAGTTGTAATCGCAACTAAGGACAAACATTGCAGATAACGTATATTGAGGTGTAGAGGACGTGAGTCACTATAATAAAGACGTGGTGCAATATAATACAATACCGCGTCCATCTGCTGCTGATCTGACTAGTTTTCCTTTAAATTCCTATACTATTGACTCGTAACTATCCAAACAACGCGTCACTTCCTGCTGAATCTACTGGTGTACGGCTCAGGCAGTCTCAACAGTAACAGACGACGTAATACGATGGGATGAACCTAGCTATTCAATTATAATGCTAATGTTATGTGCTGAATATCTACATAGTGTAACAGCTAATTAGAACTAAGTTTCACAACCGGAATTAACTGTAAACACTTGTTACTAACCAAACGTAAGGAGAAATAACTATGAATTTCCGAGTGCGATTTAGTAATAAATAACAACATCTGCAGTCTGCAAAAAAATGTTTCGAATACCTTTTGCCATAATTCGATAATGGGTTTCGTCAAGCTTATTGTTCTTACAATTTTTGCCGCTGTATTTTCCGGCTATTATGTTTGTAGCAGGAAGCCCTAATGTTTGTAGCAGGAAGCCCTAATGTTTGTAGCAGGAAACCCTAATGTTTGTAGCAGGAAGCCCTAATGTTATTAGCAGTAAGCCCCAATGTTTCTAGAAGGAAGCTTCGATGTTTTTAGCAGGAGGCCCCAATGCTTGTAGCAGGAAGTCCCCAATAATTTTAGCAGGAAGTCCCAATGTTTGTAGCAGGAAGCTGCAATGATTTTAGCAGAAAGCCCAATGTTTGTAGCAAGAAGCCCCAATGTTTGTAGCAGGAAGTCCCAATGATTTTAGCAGGAAGTCCCAATGTTTGTAGCAGGAAGTCCCAATGAGTTTAGCAGGAAGCCCCAATGTTTGTAGAAAGAAGCCCCAATGTTTGTAGCAGGAAGATGCAACGATTTTAGCAGAAAGCCCAATGTTTGTAGCAGGAAACCCCAATGAACGAAAAAGGTCACCTTGACTGGATTCAGTTTCTTGGACGTACTCCATTGCAAATTTAATGACTGTCAAAGAAAACTAAACAAATAAAAGAAAATCATAAAATAAGCAGAGTATGCTTTAGTCAGCAAGATACATACACAACATGAAATTCCAAAATGGAATCGGGTCAAATATTAACAAGGAACAAACACATAATAAATGAAAATAATAACAAATAAAATATAAACCAAGTAACATGCGACACAACGATGAGATGAAACAAAAAACACAGCCAATTTCAGACACGAACACAAAAATAACAAAAAGACACAACAAATAGACGAGACAAAACGCAACAGGTAACAGACATATACAGAAAAGACAAACGACACAACGAAGAGACGAAACAAAACACAGTAGTTTTCCAGACAGGCAGTGTTACGACGTTTCGGGAACTGGAATCTGTTCCCGTCATCAGGTAGACACACAAGGTTCAGGATCACGAGTGCGACTGATGAGGAGACTGGAAAAACCATGCCACAACTGACTGCATTAAAGATAAACGATGGAACTCAACAGAATTATACACTCGTGTTACGTTATCTGAATGCTATTCTTAAGCAGACATCACGTTCATTGAGTAGTTTTCCAATGAACTCGTGTCGGCCGAGAGGGTTAACAAGAGGTCGCATTTGTCACCTGTAATGACGGAAGGCGTTTATAAACAGCACTCACTGCGTCAATTTAAACTGACTTTATGTTCACTAAGATTCTTTGCAGTGCTATCCTGTTGTACTGGGATAGCGTCAAACACGCTTGCAAAATATCACCACGATAGCCTTTTGAACTAGTTATAGTTCAATAAATATTGTAATAAAAAGTAACCTTTTAAGCTTAAAAAAATTCAAATTTTTTCAGTTGAAACTAATAGAATTTCATCCGGTTCATGTTTTTCACATAAAAAATACCAACGGTAATTTGAATTTTACCAAGCGAATTATTTAAAATTTGAAATTTTTTACATATTTTAAAATGTGTGTTCTAATACCATTAGTTTGGTAGCATTCGTCTGACACTACAACTTACTTCAAAACTATCTTTAATATAATCAGTTATGAAGAGAAAATAAAAATTTTCTGTACAGTAGGCCCACTGGGCTAATATTGTTGTAATACCTCCCACTCCCCCAACTATTCATCTTAACGTCTAGATTATTGATAATATTTACGGTTTTTGGTTATTATGAGACGCGTGTCATTTTTGTTTTCGTTGAATGAAATTAAAATTTGTAAAGCAAGTCCCAATTCCTTAGTTGACAGAAATAAGGGAGGGGGAAGCGCCTAATTGCTTGCCCCTCCCTAAACTGTAGGGCGTGTTTCGCTCCGGATACGCCGTGTTGAAAGAGTTTAGCCACAGCAGATCATGGGCCAGCCAGCCTGATTGGCGATCATGTCAATATAATGATAGCGCCACAGTGGTCGAGAACAGAGAGGCGATAATATCGCGGCTATCTATAGGAAGGCATTATCAGCGAGGAGATAAGCCAGGCTCATAGTGGGACCAGTGAGTCAGTATGTACATGCGTGTGTCTGCATATTATCTGCTGTCAGGTCGCAGCAGTAGACATGAGCTGGTGCGTGCGAGCTGTCCTCCTAGTCGCCATACTGCCTCTACTAGGTGAGTACATATATCTATAGCTCTGCTTCGTCCTTATTGGCTGTGTGGGTTTGGTGCAGACCAGTGGCGGCCGAAGGTATTCCTGTAAGGAGGGGGGGGGGGCAGACATTTATTTCCAAGTTTCATCCTATAACGACTTTTCAAAGCGGGGGGTCCGGCATCCATCCACCGGGAAAATTTGGAAGTGTGTGTGAGAGATTTTAACATCGAGCTCTTTAGCGCTGGTGAGGGGCGACATGAGGTGAGTACGGAGCAGCGCCGGAATGAAGATCCCCGAGAAAACCAGCCGACCAACGGCATCGTCCGGCACTATTTACACAAGCGTAGTTCCGGGGACTTACCCCGCCGGGAACCGAACCCGGATCACCAATTGACCATTCGGCCACCTTTGTCCCGGGAAAATTTGAATTTGAGTGTGCAAATTGGCGCTATTAAAGTGACTGTCGAGTCTAAATACTGAATATACAGCTAGCATAAATTGTAATATTTTTAAATATTAAAATGTAGGGTGGGTACAAATGCCTATATTGTTCTTCCACTCTGTTCTAAGGGGGGGGGGGAGGGCAGTGTCCCTCTGTCCGCGAACTGTTTTAGTATTTAAAAATTTTTTTTTGAATTTACCACTCTTTTCTGTGCAATTGCGATTTTTTAAATTCACAATATTACATTGTCATGTTTTTTTTGTGTTTTATTGCATAACTCATGGGATGTAAGTTCACAGTGAATTATTGATTTTAAGTAGGTCAGTTGGTTTTCACTATTTGCAGGGCAGAGTAACAAGCAAATTTTGACTTTGACACCCCGTTATGAGAAAACTATCAGATCTAAAATTGTTCTGTAAGAGTAAAATGTACTCACAAGTATCGTCTATAAAACTAACAATATTTTATAAAAACATAAAATTATGATTTTATCGCACCTGAACACCCTTAAACTCTCAGCGTCTTTGGCTAACAGACGTATTGTGTCGCAGTAACTTTATTCTCAATGGTATAGTTAAATGGGCAACTCCTCTACACAAGAACAAACTGCTAATACATGCAGAGTTACAGATGTGCACATAAAGCTCTGACACAAGTTACTGCAACAATATTTTCACCAGAAATCAGTGGCTCTACTTAGTTCTCAGAGCTGCTCTAGTCTTACAGAACATAACCTCTTGTTAACTTCATGTTGGTCACTTTCATTTTTTATGTAGAAGGGCTGTTTTAGTTTTTTCTTATGGACGGTGTAGATCACGAGTAACGCTAACCATTCTTAAAATTAATCGTAGTTTAACTCAACGCTGTTTTCTATATTTTGCAAACCTTACGAGCTGAACTCTGGTACATATAGGGAAGTGAAGCCTAGTGTACGGGCGAATAATTACACGAATATCGTAGGTCCCAATGAATGCATAGTAATATTTCCAACAATAATACGCCTCTCTAACTATTTAGGATAAGTTTATGAACATTAGTGTGACTGCAGAGTTAAATTTTGACAATGAGACAGTCAAAGCTATGGTCAGTACACAGTGATACAAAGCCATGGCAAAGAATATTTAGTAATACAGAAGTGAAATAGCTGGTAGGACAGCGAACTTAGTCACACACGCCAGCAAAATGGCTCCCCTGGCCAGCAGTATAGCGGATACGCCTACAACCAATCAGTGTAATGTGACTGTCCTGCTAGCCGGCAGCCAGGCCAATAAGAAGCCTGCAGTAACACGGGACTGGTATCAACAACCTCGGCAGCCAATAAGCGGAGAATATAGAACATATCAAATGTTCCGCCACGTCATTTCACGTCTGTATTACTATATATAGTCTGTGGTTGTGAGCAGTCCACAGTGACACGCGCATTGCAACATGCTCAATAAAGATACGCTGCCAACAGCTGTACCTGAACAGATAAGATATCTTGCAAGTGTTCTATATCATTACTGCATTTCAAGGATCTTGCGATGGTTTATGAAGATTCAGTCAATTTTCTTCAGCTAAGTAAATGTTCTTCCTAACATCCTAATATTTCAGGGCAAAGATATTGCACGGAACATTTCTGGGAAAGGATTTTAAGAACAACACTAACGAGTCTAACATTCTGTGATACATTACAAAAGCTCTCAGAAGAATAATTTAAATATTGTATAGTTTAAAAAAAGATCTCAGTTTTAGTGCTTATTATTTACGTCATAGGAACAGAATGGGTACCCTATAGGAGGAAATTAACTCATTACTATCATTACAATCACAACAAATTCGCTACGATAGCACCGGGTTACATGGTTTAAAATAGTATGAAAATTACAAGAGTTCACATTCTCTGATTATTATTATTTTTAATTCTAAATAATTTCCTCGAGAGATAACTAGCGATTTCATTTAGTTCCTCATTGCATCCTTATTCGAATAAATGATATTGTTTCTGTAAATAAGTTTGTATTTACTATGCACACGACTTACCACTGGAGCCACTATTTTTGTCGAACAGAATTTCGTAACCAAATTATTTCACCGACTTATCTGGCAACTCTGCTTCATGGTCAGTGATCGGACTTTTTAACTCAAAGTCTCGAGATTCTACCAGCAAATCACAGACGAATAGTGTCACAGTAACTTTAATTCTCATTGGTACAGTCAAATAAATAATCCACATCTCTACTCAAAGACACACTAACAATAACCATGAAGCAGAGCTACAGATGTGCACGTAACTAAGGTTAATGCCACTACAGGTTATAAAGATCAATGTTACAAGTTTATCACAGAGACGATTTCTGCCACTTGAGCGCTAGTATCGGTAATGAGTGCGAACTGAGCAATCACTGAGCTTTCCTGAATTTTAAGTTACATTAAGTTGATATTTCAGAACGTGAAATTGGTTTATGTTCACTTTAAAATTAAGTTAAATGACTTCTACCATTTCCAAGCCTATTTGATTTTTCTACAGTTTCATATTTTTTTCTGGTCCTTTAGCGATACTAGTGGCAGAAATTTTCCATGTGTCAAACTCTCCCATAAGGAAAAATATTTCTTCAAACCTGTTGTAGAATTAACCTTAGATCATGGTCGTAGAACAGGTCTGGACACTCGCCTATCTACCAATTAGAGGTACGTTAATTTCGCGGATTCATCTGGCAATAGCCTAAGATCTCTCAGTCCTGTATACGCTCTGGATACAGTCGATTATTCATTGGCTTACAACATTACAAGCGATAGCTCTATGAATCATTTCCTTATTCACTACTGGCTTGCAGTAGTCAAATGCGTTTCGTGACAACCTCCAGCTAATCACACGCGTGATTATGAAGTATATATTTTTGGCGTTCAACCTGACCTGGAATGTATTTGCGAAATTGACGTACCTCTACTACCAATGTATTTTGCTTGACCCCTTACTATTTGGCTGCAGTTCACCAAGTTACCGAGAGTGTTGTAAGTCTTTGGCGCTGCAATCATCAGGGTGGTCGGGCTCACACTCCGCCCACTTTTCCCCACTGTTTACATTATAAAGTAAATAAACATTGCTGGAGCCATGCTTCAGAATTGTGAGCGAAAGAAGTATTTTATAAATTGATAAACGATACGTTTTGATAAATTGTTAATTTTTATAATGTAAAGACTGGAAAAAAGTGGGAGAGAAGTGAGCGTCCTGGTTAATAAAACACAATATTCTCGGTAACTTGGTGAACTGCAGCCAAACAACAAGGAGGTCAAATATCCAGGCGAGTGTCCAGTCCTGTTCTACGGCAGTGCCTTAGACTGAGTTCGCCGTCCTGCCAGTTATTACTCTATGGTGTGTTACGTCACTCACATGCACGTGATAATGGACGTCAGCTGAGAGGTATGGTCTTGTGCAATGCTACGTCATAACATACTGCCAGATAAGTGGATAGTCTTATCACATCCTGGGTGCCAACCTATAATGGGACAACGGACCAAAGCGCAGACCTCCAGTGTCAGCTGTCACATGACAAAGCCGCTAGGAAAGTATGTAGATTTGTCTTGCGTCCTCTCGTTGGCTGTGAGCATCACTCCGCGCAGGTGCCGTGTTACACGATAACTAGGTCTTACTAATGGCTTCTGTATTATGTCGCGTATCAAGTCAGGTACTCAGTTGTTGGGGGCAAGGGCGTGATTTTCAATAATTTAGCAACGTAATCTATGGGAACAGAAATGTTACACAAACTGGCGAATGTGTGTTAGATATCCGCTTTCTTACGCTTCCGTGTCAGTGTAAAACGGGCCTAAGACCCACACAAGTTAATATAAGACGTAAATCCCTCCTATGCTCTCTCTCGTTAAGGCTCACATGCAAGCAGCGTCTTTAAGGCTGTTCAAGTGTTACCAACATTTTACTGAGAGTTTAGGATTGGTTACTTAAGGTCTCTTGATAGTATACGAAACTAACTTGTTAATTACACCAACTCCATAATATATAAAATTCTAAATTTTTCCTGCAAACGGAATAACTTTTATTAAAAACCTACATTCGTACAAGTTTCCAAACTGAGAGTTGCATGGTATTAGAATCAGTACTACGCGCGCGATAGACTCAGAAACGACGGTGCTATAAGGGTGACGTTCAAACATACATCAAGTGCCACATCACCACAAAGAGCCAAGCGCTGAACTCTGTGCCACATGTATATGTGGCCATATCATCTTATTGGAGGAAAGTCTGCAACAAAGTTCATAGCACGTTCCTATCTGAGATTCACATACATCCGGTTAATACTTTTGAAGTACGGCAGTTTGAAATTGTCGTTTTTTATCTACCTTGTATAAGGGCCTCCAAACAGAATTTTTAATGAGCATGATGTCTTGTCAATGACATTTCGTCGTTGTAATAAGTGTTTTTTTTTGTACATTGGCACAATGAGCACATCTGAACGTATTTCCCTGTACATTACAACGCATTTGAAGCCTCAGTGACGGATCTAGAGGAGGGCAAGAGGGGGCAAGTTTCCCGGGCGGCATATCAAAGGGGCGGCCGTTTCGCTCCACCTTTTTTTAAAATTTATGACAGAAAAATAATATCCGTCTAGAAGAAGCTAATTCAGTTAATAATGAAAGTGTAGGGCCTAATCAATTTTTGACTGAAAGAAAAATCATTAATTTTAGTTTGCAACGTACAACTAGAGTGTTGTAGTGTACGGTTTACTTATAATGTTCATGTGTATGTCTACGCCTGTAAATTTAATTGAAATATCGAGTTTAATTCAATTTTTTTTGGAAGTACACATTTTCACATAGTACCAAAAAAAAATTCAATTTCTAAATTACTAAAACTAAATTAATATTACAGCAGTAGTAGCTATTTTTCTACACAACATTTTACCTACCTTACAGCGAAATTCGGAAAATCAAATTTTGGTGGGAGGGGGCGTCAAAAACCAGTTCTTCCCCTCTTACAAAATGATTATATCCAGTACTGGGCGGTCTTACGTATATACGGTAAAATACGCAATGTATTTGTTACTTACACTGGTGTGTTGATGCTAACAAGAGGCGAACGTACGCCAGATTTTCTTAAAGTAAAAACAATACCAGAGCAAAAAGTGATCATTTTACCTAGAGGCTACAGCGAAGGTAAACATTCGTGGGTCGAGTAACTTAGAGGCAAACATACAATAATGTGTGTCAACTGAGTGGCTGACACACAGGGGCGTCATTTCAGGTTTTTCTTGTGGAGGAGTGTTATGCAAGATTTTTTTTATTTTTACATGAAAAATTATTGCGATGATCTGGTTAACTTACGATAGTATCACCTTTTTATTAATTAAGCATGTGTAAAATTAGAAACTTTAATTAAAAATACTTCAGTTTTAAGTGCTTACGTACACAAAAAATTTATACATTCTTAATTCTATAATCAGGGAGGTGTGACCCCCTGCCCCCCTAAATGACACAATCGTACAACAATACCGGACCTGCATTACCTTCTTCTCTATCATTGGCGCAATACATTCCTGCAGTCACTTGCCAAACTGACACGAACAAGTGCTGTGGTGTTTTAATTCTAGCCTAGTGCTTACAACAAATGCTAATTATTCACGTCCTTAGCTACAAAGCATTGCAACCCAGGCTGGTCTGTTGTTGCCTAGTAAACGCCGTCCAGAAATAATCTCTTCGAAATATCTTGTGCAATCCGGACTATGTACTCGCCCAAGATGACGGCGAACTCACCTCAGACATGATAAAAGAAACAGGCTGACTGACGACGAGTGATTCAGCCAGATGTTTGTGTTCCTTACTTAAACAAGGCCTTGAGTCATCAAATACGTCAGAACTGTACATGTTCACTGTCTTGTTTAGCAGATATCCCAGTAACGGCTCTCCCTAGTTACACTGCGTTTGTATGTGTGAGGCAGGAGCAGTAAGGTTGCCGTCGACCGACGTATGTAATATATTATCGCCTCTCCGCACAAGCCTCTCAGCTGACGTGCAGAGATGTACTATTAACCTTCTTCCTATGAGACTTTAAGCGTTTTTTTTCCTTGCGGGCAACATAGTTCAAAGTCTAATGCTTGTTTCTAGTGTTGTATTTTCGAATCAGGTTGTTATTTTTCCAGAATATGGCAGTCTGGGAAAGACATATTTTGTAATTTTGAAGGGCCTGAAAAATATGTTTCTCATAAACGTACCGAATTATTTTATTATAGCGACATAGTTTGAAGTGTGTGCTTTTATCTTAGATATACAAATATAATTCGCGTTACATAGTTTCGTAAAAAAAATAATAACTCACTGTAACGCATTTGAGGCGCCGGCCGGTAGTGAGGTCCCTTAAGGGTGTTCGAGCGGAGAAAAATAGTAATTTTATAATTGCATATAAACTGTATTAGTTTTCAGACGTTATTTGGGAGTACGTTATCCTCTTACAAAAAAAAAATAGCTCAGTCAGTTTCCGCATAATGGCATTTCAAAGTGAAAATGTGCATGTCTTTAGTTCATACACCCCAACAAATCCAAGTAACATAATGGAACTAAATAATTCTCAGTGGAAGAACATGTCTTAAGCTAGAGTTTTAAGTATATAAAAATCGATTCAACCAATATTTTGTATTTAAAAAAAAATACACGAAACTTGAAAATTTTTTGCTACTTTTAGGAAAATGTTTTTTATACACAAATATTTTTATACATTTTTATACACTTAAAGCCCTAGCCCATGACACGTACTTTTACTGCGCATTTTTTAGTTTCATTATGTTGATCGGTTTTCGGAGGTGTATGAACTAAAAACATGCACATTTTGACTTTGAAATGCCATTATGGGAAAATTTTTGTAAGAGGATTATGTACTCTTGAACACTCTTGATGTCATTGCACTAGATGTAAAAATAAGCCATTTCCTATCACAACAAGCAAGATTTATATATATATATATATATATATATATATATATATATATATATATATATATATATATATATTACACACACATACAACTTTTGCCTGTGACTTCTTTCTCACGGGTTTCAAATTAAAGCGATAATATATATTTAGTGTGTATCTTAAGTAATTCCAAAAAAAATTATTTATATTTTTAATAGCATTTAAAAAAAGTATATAAAAAAACAAAATTTTGGTACCTCGTTCTGCTCCCATTTTTATACAGAGACCACGGTCGTAGAAGAACAGGTCTGGACACTCGCCTATCTAACAATGTATTTTACTTGACCCCCTTGTTGTTTGGCTGTAGTTCACCAAGTTACCGAGAATATTGTGTTTTATTGGCGCTGATGTTAGGGCGGTCGGAATAAACTCCGCCCACTTCCTCCCCACTAAGATAAACAATTTATTAAAACGTATTTTTTTTTATCAATTTATGAAATACTTCCTTCGTTCACAAATTTAAGGAAAGGCTCCAGCAATATTTATTTCCTTTATAAATTGACAATGGAAAAAAGTGGACGGAGTTTGAGTCCGATCGCCCGGAAAACAGCGCCAAAAAGTACGACATTCTCGGTAACTTGACGAACTACAGCCAAACAACAAGGGGGCCAAGCAAAATACATTGTTAGATAGGGGAGTGTCCAGACCTGTTCTTCTACGACCGTGACAGAGACTATAGCGTCAGAAACCTTCGCAGGCATACAACATACAACTCACCGACGTTTTATTGCAGTTGGACGAATGGTATATTAACGCTTGCGTTACACACAGACATTCAAGTAATCACATTAAAGTTCATTATATTCATTATTCAAATGCTGAAAAAAACTATGAAATTGATTTATGGAAATTAAAATTAATGTTAACTACAAAAAAATATGATTATCACCGTATCATATAATACCTACAATAGCCTACTACTTAATCAGCGTAAAAATAACAATATACTTACAGACAAGGTACCAACATTCCTTGTCTTCTCAAAATATATCTTTGACGCGACAAAACTAAAGGAAATGTTACGTCTGCCAAGTTTCTTCGAAAGGAAAAAGGCGCAAAAAGTCCACGTCTGCTTTAACTACAAACAATCATGTTGTAATATGGTATTTGAAGAAGCAACTATTATCTACCGATAGTACGATAGTTGTAGCAACATCAGCGTTCTTCCAGTCAACCGAACAGTTCGCTTGGATCCATTTTATAGTAGGTTGAGTTCTTTGCAGGAAAGACAAACATCTTATGTAAGTATCTGGCAAAGAACAAAATGTCTAGTCTGTTGATTAATACTAAATTATTTAAACGGCGACACAGTTTTTACTACCAGTGGCCCTACACATGTTAGAACTCACAGTAAGGGCACATCTGAACCCTACGAGTGGTTTCTGCAGCTAAGGTACGAATCACTTATCCTTGCCGAACTCTGGATCGGAATTCACAAGATGCACTTCTTAACCTTACCCGAGCGTGAGAGGCTCAAAAGCGACGGAGCAGTAAGGTCGACCTTGAAGCGCGCATCAAATGCCGCGTCGCCTCAACGAGCCAAACGCTGAACTAGCGTGCAAGGTTCCTGCCGAACCGTTTTCACTATGGGACATTAAGCGGTAACTATATAATGTTGCGTGCCATGTTCCTGGAGGCCAGTGGTCGGCGGCTGTTTCGTAACACCTTGAGGGCTGGCCGATGACTCAAAGCCCGGGTGGCTCATAGTGGGAAACCCGCCTAACCTACGTCATAGATACCTGTCCCAACTGCGTCTTAACCCTTCGAGGGCGGCCGACGTGACAGCCAGAACGTCCGAAACATGA
>PNEQ01028086.1:0-13592 GCA_003012365.1 Medauroidea extradentata
AGTGTGACGTCATAAGTAAGATCGGGTGAACTCGGGTCACTTCGTATCTAGGCCAGATCCACACTAAACTTCATGAAGTAGCAGCCAGGCTCAAACTTAAATGCACTAAGCATACGAAATCTAGTGCCACTTGAAACATCCACTTGAGCAAGTACGAGTGGAGCCTTCAACTCAAGTCACGACTGTGCATACGGCCCTTCCTCTCGGATTTTTTGTTTGTTTAGGGCCATATTCAAAAACAATTTTAGTCATGGTTTAAAAACATAGTCTCAGTTTAAATCACCATGTTTAGTCCCTACTTGCAATTTTCCATATTCAGAAAGCGCAATTAGAGGTGACTATTTTAGTATGGGTTTTACTAGTCGTGGTTTAAGTTAGTCAAAGCAGGATGGTGTGATTAACCTGATTATTTGCTAGGTTTGGAACAAATATGGCGGCATCTTATCATGCATTCCAATTTTTGTCTATGGCTTTTTGTCAGGCACACAGCAAGTGTATCTACATTACCACTAACAGGTGGCAAATTGTTTATATATAAACATCCCTTTATGTCAATTGTTTTTTCACAACATTTGACTTAAATTTAAAATGTCTTATTTCTAATTTTATTTTTAAATACTTAAGTAATGTATTGCCTCTTCTAATGATTCACTGTAAGTTTTGTAATTCTTTCAAGGGAACCAATCCGAAATGAAATATAAAAACCATGATATAA
Organism: Medauroidea extradentata; assembly: GCA_003012365.1. Lineage (NCBI taxonomy): Eukaryota > Metazoa > Arthropoda > Insecta > Phasmatodea > Phasmatidae > Medauroidea > Medauroidea extradentata. The sequence continues at coordinate 716 of PNEQ01028086.1, forward strand.
CATCTGAGGAATTGCTATGTACTTGTGGTTCCTGGGGCTTCAGTTGATCTGCTGGTAGCCGACGGTAGTTGTAAAAAATTTTGCTGGATTACAGTTATGCCTGTGATCCTAAAATGCTTGTTATGGATGTTCTAAGCAGATCCTGTCCTGTATCAAACCATGCTATTCCCATTCCAAATAATTGCCATGTTCCAGTTATGCCTTAATTTTTGAATGTGTTAAAAACTTCATCGAATCGGCTTGGAACTAAAACTATGTTCTGCACATTTCAAGTTACAAACATTTGTTTTAAAATTCCGTTTGTTTAAGCCATAACGATGTTCCGAACTGCATTTGTTTTGTTTACATATTTGAAAATAAAGTTTAAGTATAAATGCACTCTAAAAGTATTATAGTTTTTCCAGGTTCGTAGTAGTTCTGCTGTGGCACAAAGATTTTATGCAATGGTTATGAATAGGAAATTTCTTTTCTGAATGTGGAACATTTTGCCTGTTGCTCAAATGTTACTAACACATAAATATATATTGTAAAACTACCACTGTTTTCTGTGAAAATGACCGAAACCACAGAGTGTTTTAAAAATGTAACTGTTACAAATGTGCATAAATGAACAACAGACATGACAATAGTCAGACGACACTTAGTACAAGTAATGTTGTTTCCGTCGGATGTTCTAAAAATTAACTTACGCATGCACAGTGAGGATCCGCAAGTGTGTGGTGCGTATGTGAATGAGTGAGAGAGAGATAGACTTAGGAAGTGAGAAAGAAGTGGCTTAAGATGGAACTGTGTGCATGTGTGTGTTGTGTAAATTCGCTCGAATAGGTAGGGTAGGAGAAGTTAGCACACTTCCACGTCACTCATAAGATACTTCTGCATTCTTTAAAACATTCCAAATATAAGTAAAAGCCAACTGCGAAATGTGTTACAGAAATATTACAGTTATTTTTAACTGTTATGTTAAATACTGCCCATCTCAAGTGGGTAGCAGTTATGAACTAATTTGTTACTTTATCAGAATTAATAATGGGTAGATGCACGAGTATTTCGCATATTGAATCTAGTTCAGGTTGAACATCCCACATAACACAACTGGTTGCAGAAACGTTGACACAACGTTGCATTGTTGAAGTTGGCAACGTAACTATCAACAACGTTGTCGTGACGTTTCCATAGTAACCATAATCACAGCCTTCATTTTGCTACAACGTTGATAGTATTCATCTATGGTAATGTACTGTTTTAAAACACACATTTGTTTTTATTATTAATATTTATTGGTTATTACTTAAAACTTTGTATTCTTCACATTTTGTGGATTGGTGTGATTATATTAGCCCTCAAATGTAATGTGTAATATAAGTTGGACACTCAACTGCCATGCGAGTGTGTATGTTGTGTTTTCTTTGGAACACTTGTTTGGAAGTAATGCCAGAATGTTTATTTCAAGTTACATTGCAGTGTTGAAGTTGCTCAAAGTATTAAAATATAATGTTGCAGCAACATTTCATAATCAACGTTTCACAAAGAGGACATTTGGACGTTGCAGCAACGTTGCGGCAACGTTGTATCAACGTAACTTCAACATTGTGGCAACGTTGAAATTTTTAATGGTAATGTTGTGACAATGTTGCCACAATGTTGCTGTGTTATTTGGGATCAAGAAAGTTTACCTCACTTTTGCTTCGGTGATTAGACAACAGCTGTTTCGACGCAACTTTTTCGACTACAAGTCAGTAATGTGTAACAAAATAATTCGTGGGGATAATTTGTGCCACCCGTTTGTACAGATAAAAGCCAATGCAAACGCAACCTTGACCAGAGTGTGTATAAGACTGTCTAGGCTGCAGCCAGATGAATACACGAAATAATCGTGCTTCTAGTAATGGGTTGAATCAGATCCATTGAAAGAGCTAGCTGACAAGTGCTTCATCTTCACTGTTAGTCGAAGATCCCGAGAGCTGCAGTAATGACAAATGCAGTTAATATGGCAGACCTAGGTAGTGTGGAACTAGTCATACAAGTAAAATGTTCTTTGTGGGCAGTTTGTTTGAACTATATAGTTAACCATCTAAAAAAATTCTAGTCGAGATAGGGACAGGTACATTTTTTTTCCTAAATTACACATGCAAAGCTCGAACGTATAGTTGCGAGCCACGCCAATCTGGCTGAGCAGTGTAAGGTGATTAAATGGCGGTAAAGCTAAGAGATACCATCATTGCTCATTATGTATGCTTGTAGAATAATATAATCATTTAGCATTTCAGAGCATTGTTTTATTCCAACGAATTATTTCGTGTAGTGAATCCACTTTAATAATGCCTCAATTACTATTCAAAAGAACTCTATGCCTAAATGTTTTACAAACATAACATAAGCACGGCAGCATAACATCGTTAGACGAACTCAACCACACAAGTAACACAGCATCAAAATACTGGTAGCATCATGTTTTTAATCTTTAAAAATATGTTTAATTTACTATTTTTCAAAACTTTAAACATCAAAGAATAAGAATAGAAGTTTGATGTGTTTAGTTTACATGTAGTGGAAGCGTAGAACCAACCAACACAAAATTAACGACATGAACGGTTTCGATCCTCAACCTGTACAGTTTGGCCAACCTAAAGGTTATAATACCTTAGAAGTTTGCTGTCACGATACATGTCCTCGCGTTCTCCCCTTTCTGTCGTATCGACTAAAACTGATGCTGTGTCCGGTGAGAGTGAGGTAGGAATGAAGCAGCGTTGGAATGCTCTGGGTGCCACCAAGTTAAGCGTGTAGCCGGGAACACGAGGCTCGATGGGTCGTTGTCTGTTAGTGCCGGCGTGTCCCTCTCTCACCTAACGAGACGAAACAGCAGAGTATCGGGAAAAACAGGGATTACCTGGAGAAAACTACACCTTACATTGACACTTATGGGGCGGTCCACACATCCGTACCCTAGGGCCTTTAGCGAGCCAGTTCGAAATGACGAAACAAAGTGAAACACTGGGCTGGATAGTTGTACACACGCGTTACGTTTCTCGCTGGACGAACCAGAGTCTCGAAGCGCGGCACGTCTCTCTCGTTCCATCCATCGTGGCCTTTGCTTTCAGACTGTTTCTTCTTGCGATGTAAGAGGGAGAGGGCGGTGAAGCCACGTGTCTGCACTGGCAGATGGCCGCACGGCGGCCGGGATGGCACGTGTCTCACGTCGGTGTCTAGTTTACACAAGCCCTGCCGCCATCACTGATCCGCCATACACACTCAAGTACCGCACTTCTGCCATTAATAACCAGCGCACACATGCCACAGTCCATTCGGCGAACGCCTGCCCAGACCTGGTGCAACTCCACCTGGCCTGTGGCCTGGTACGACGACAAAACGATGTGCCATTATTAATTGCCTGTATTTAGTTAAAAAATAACTTAAATTTCAAAACTCGTCTTAGTTAAACTAATTAATACAAACCCCAAAATCTTATGTATGTATAAGTAGTGTGCGATAAACTCAGCACTTTAAAAGACCATCGACTTTAGATGTTAATATTTTTTAATATTAAGTAATCTATGAACACCGATTGTTAAGAAGATATCATTGTTGATATTAAAAATTGGAAATAAATAATAAATAATTTCTAAAACAAGAAAGGAATTAGGGTTTCAAAAGTGCTAATTTTTTTCAGAATCACCTATATGTGCTACGAAAATACTTTGAGTGTGGTTGTGAATCCACTTTAACAATGCAATATGTGAATTACTATTTAATGTACAGTAATTCAAGTACTCTGTGTGCAAAACAACAGTGTAAAACATACCTAATGTTTACTAAATAAAAAAATCTGTAACGCACAGCAGCGCAACAATCTTACAACACTAGTCAGAATTTCACTGGCCCAGTGATGGTAGCAAAATATAGGTAGGGGAGGAAGTCTTTTTTTTCTTTAAAAATATTTTAAGTTAATTTTTTCTTAAAACTTAGCATTTGCAGTAATATATTATAGAATAAAACCAGAAGTCTGACATGTTTAGTCATGGGACACAGAAGAAAAACGAATGTGAACTCCATCGGTCCTTGGACTGCTCGAACTACTTGGTCGGCTGACCAAGCATAGCTCTCTCCTTCTCTTCAAGTTTGCTATATGTATTCGTTTTCCCCGTGGTTTCAGTAGTTCGTACTAGTTGCCATCACACGATAGGCGTGGGGGTATCAGGGAGCAGAAAAGAAGCGAGAACAAAAAATAGTGTGCGATACAGGTAGGAAGCAATGCGCATGTGCAGACAACTGTGATAGCAATTGCCGCATTGTTGGTGGGGTGAGAATATTGGTACATGAGCAGCAATTTTTTTGTACTGCAAACACAAAGCAGTTGTAAGAACAGTTCTTTTTCGCGCAAACGAACTAGTTCCGTAATTCCCTTAACGGACTGTTATTTCAGCAAGTACAATAAAAGTGCTATTTAATTTAAAATTTACAGTTGTAAGAAGATTGCATAGAATTGTACAACATTTTAAATATCTATGTTCCTGTCTAGGCCTGTACATATCAAGTCCCATTAGCAAAGAATTAGGTGTTCAATTGGCTTGAAGTAAGTGTTGCTGTTACGAGTTTTATTACCACAAGTACTGTATTTCAACATTGTGGTAGTAGAACTGATAGCTCTTTTTTAAATCAGATAATACTTAACAAGAATCAAATATCCTGCTGCAACTGAGTTAAGGCACTACAATTGAGGAGTTGGCGGAATAAAGGCTTTAGTAAGGAAATTGAATAAAAAGATAATGGCAGATATTAGTTTAGGAGAAATTCGTTCTTGTTTTATTTTACCGTCTAATACATACAATTTTCTCTAACTGGCAATAATTAGTAGCTACTTATATTACACGAGTTAATTTTATTTACCATACACAAAGTCAAATATAAAACAGCAATTTTTATAGCAAAGTGATACCTTTCTTAGTCAAGACAAAAATTCATATGATGGTGAAGAATTGAAATATCGGTATAAAATATGGAGTATATATCCTATGGACATTATGGAACAAGAAAAACGGTTTGATCGAAGGAAGGCCTTACCTCACTGAAGCCGTTATTCCAGCCAACTCCTCAATTTCTAAAAACTGTTATGTGAGGGTATGGGGTACAGATTACTCTTGGAGAAAAGCAATGGCTGATGTCAAATCGATCTTATCTTCCCAGGCCTAGTGACTGGATCAATAACAATATAAAAACTGTTTTTGACGTATGTAAAGTAGGAAAAGTAGGAGAAAAGTCAACATCATGGTTTTGTGATTTCATTGTGTAACGGAATATCATGGTGAGACAAAATTAATTAACAGAACATTCTTACTCCTTATAAATGCACATTGAATGTGGTGTCCCATTGTTATGTATGTGCTGAAACCATTAAGAACTAGAAATATTGTAAAACTTCACTATAATAAACCCGAGGGGAACAAAAAATAATAAAGTTTGCATAGTGAAGTTCTTTAAAATGAAATTGTGTTATGAAAAATAAAATTATGTCTTTTTGATGAATTCAACATTTTGTCCTTAGGTTTGAAGTATTTATTTTACTAAAATTAAAGTAGGAAAGACTTTAATGCAGTGCTTGATCTAAAACTATTTTTTTAAAATATGAGTATGCCTAAGCATGACAAAATGTTACCAAAATAGTTAAAATTTCAGTTTCAGCACATTGCATTGCATAAAAAAATCTATCAAAAAATTACACAAAGTTAAGGAATAAAACATGCAAGCTTACATAAGATAAATTTGTGAAGGCTATAGTGACCCCCTCCAAAACTCTTAAATTAATTTCACAAGCTCACAAAGAATACATGTTAAACTAAATAACATTACAATAAAAACAAACTCAAATTTTGGAAGTGTCAGAATGGACTATGGCTTCTTCGTATTTGTGATTTCCTTATGTAAATCTTCATTGTTTTTAAAACAAACTGAGGCCTACATTTTCAAATGAGTGTTAACCTTACAGTGTACCACATGTGCTCAGGAATGAATTAACCAGTTGAACGACCTTTTCTCCAGCATCTTATGCTGTGCCGAACACACACATTTTACAGTTTACACAAGAAATTTTATTTTCTATCGAATTCCAAGATTGACCCAAAATTATGGATGATGTTGATTTTACGTTTTCCAAATTTAATAGCAGTGCAAGTATTTTCAATGCTCTCACCCACATCTTTTATTAGTCATAAATATTTTTATGACACATGCTTTTCGTTTTCTTGTTGACATTTTAAGCAAAAAGTCACAAAACTGCATAAGTCCGCTCTAAATGTAAACAAACAATCCAAGATAACAATGGCCTTTGAGGTTTTTCACTATAGCTTTTGGTCCACATCTGTACAGCCATAGTTTATAGATGAAATAGCTACAATTATTGTGGCACGTTTTTGATGTGATTTTCTTTCGTATCTACGACCATGCTGTCGAAGTTGCGCTTACACATTGTTTGAATTCATCTATGGTAGTGTGAAAAGGATGGCCATGGTAGTTAGGCAGCAACACTTATTTTCAATGATTTATGATCCATATTATAAAAAAATACCTTGTTTGAGCTGAAACAATGTGTCCGTTACAGTGAAATTTTAAAGAAACTCTTAAAATGGTTCACCTCATAATGCATTGTGTTAATATATTATTTATATTAAATTATGTAGGCTGTTGTCAGGACCGAATTAATAGTTTGTTTTAGTGAAACATCCATAATGGAGAAGTTCGTTAATGTAGTGCTTTACCACCTAAGAACAAGTTTTGAATCATCAGTTCGACGAACTGCTTATACATATAGTGACAAAAAAGGTGAGGATTTGTACATTGTTGATAAGTAATAATGTTAAAATATTTTTTTTAAATAATCAATTGTATAATTTTTTATATGTCCTGTTAATGTTTTACTAGTATACTGGATATTACTTAGGAGTGTACTGCCCCCTGCACAATTCCTTAGGTGGAAAGTGTACCCTCCTATCCCTCGTTCCAGAATACCAATAATATGTAAGTGTCATCAATTCCTCGATAATATTTGGATATTTTATAATAATTAAAATTTACAATTATGTTTGCTCAGCTGTAAATATAATTGTACTCAAACTATTGTGAAATACAACAGCTGTGCCTTGTAGCAAAGGCTAGATTAACCTGGGGCCATATTCAATACCTAAGATACAAATTTTCTTCATGAACAAACTATGCTAACATGAGTTTTTACTTTTTGAAAACTGTAATTGCATGTGCTTAAAAATTTCCTTTGCAAGAAATATACAGTACTTAATTGTACAAAAAACACAAAGACTATTCATTTTTAAACCGAACAAGTCATGGCACTAACATATATGATACATACCTATTTGAACCTGTCGTGCCAAACTTATTACAGTACTTCTGTTAGATTTGCAAATACAAACTTCCTTTCCATTAAACTGCATAGATCTCATACATTACAATGAATTCCAACATCAATAATGAATACTAAAGAAGTAGTTAAACAAAATGTATTACTGTAAATTATTGTACCACTTGTAAAGTAACATCACAAACAAAATATATATGTATATGCCTTCATCCCCTCCATCGTACCGCTGCCTTCTTCACCTACTATTCACACATCCCATTACCCTCTTTTTAACTTTATCAGTTCTTGCACATCAATTATACTGTATGCAAACTTCTCTTTGGCAGCATATTCAAGCCTTGGCCATACCATACCATCACGCAGTATGTCTTTTCCTTCATCTCCCAGTAATGAAATTCCACACGAATCAGAAATGTTATGTCTTGTTAAAATATGTTTTATATTGGTTGTAAACTAAAAAATTCGGTACCTTTTATCCTGTCTCTGCAGCTACCCATAACATAATAATACAATTTATCTAATCTTCATAAATGTGGCCTATAGTAGTTGTAATATTATAAATATTTTATTTTATTGCTGTAGTTAGTGTGTGCAGCCAAACACTGAGGTAGGCATTACAATATGTTGTGGACTGCAGCAATTAATTGCATACTTCATGTGGCGAGGGTACGAATGTTGTCTAGTGGTTAGTTAATCAGGTGTAGTTGTAACAGACTCGACATTAACTCGACAAACAAATACCACAACAATCAATAACACAAATTATTTCTCACAATTCTCGTTAAACATACATTACAACATGCATCAGCTAACAATGTTTTGACTGTAGATAAACGGCGGACCAATTTAAAATAAGCTTCATATTAGACCCTACGAAATAGCTCTGTCCACACCTTTATGGTTACTATATATCTCGTTGGAGATTCTCGAATTCGCGCTGTCGTGCAAAGTGGCTGACATTTTGTGGTGAGTTTATGAACTAGTAAAGACAGCATCAGCAAATGTTTTGCTGTTTACGGATATGTAAACGTTCAGATGTACTTTAGAATTTAATCGTGCAGTATACCAGTAACTTGAAATGTTACGAATTTGCAAATATTACAAATAGTCTGAACTTGCCTTGTTGCTGTCTTATTTAATGATAAAAAGCTTTCATGGTACTGAAATAAAAAATGTAACTATTAAAGAAAATTGACTAGAGATGGGAGTTATTTATTGTAACAGTTAAATTTAACTGTTACAAATTTGTAACATGTTACTCGAGTAACATGTTTGGCAATTGACAGTGTTATTTTTGGAATGTTTGAAAGGACTTGGTTATAGCTTATGTGGGACGTGAAACTGTTAACGTTTTGGTGGTGAAGGCAAAGGTGAGTGAGAACGTCTTACTTACGCCCTGGAGGGTGCCAGCTGCTGCTGGTGACGGTCGTGAGTCTACCGCCCGTGTGGCGAGTCCCCTCTGTATCCACCATGACGAGATGTATGCTGTGGTGAGGCTGGAAAGCAGCTGGTTGGTAGGACTAGCTCCCGAAGGACCATGAAGTGGCTGTGGCCAAATAACTTACCCACATAAAAAGGTTTCACCATTGGTTTATTGCGTTATTATTGGCACATTGTATTTCGCACGTACGTGGCTTTAGCAGTCCCCACATCTATAGCCGGTGGGTGGCTAACTCGGTAAACGCGGACACTAGTTATGCGATGGTGTAGTTACTTTGGAAAGATAAATCCCTGGGCGAAAGAGTTTGCAGGGACGGAGGTCGCTCTACTCCTGGGCGATTAAATTAATGTTACGTTAATAAGTTTCTGAAAATACTAGATAAAATCACTATTGAAGCTACATGATACAACAACATACGGTGATGGTCCAGGAGCCGCGTACACATGGCCGACCTCCTACAAGCCCGAGACAACAATTCCGAGCAATGGCGCCCACTCCCGCTAGTAGCTGAGAGCGCCCGCCAAAACTATTTGCATGGCCGCTTTGGGCATGTTGTGTTGAAGTTGTATACATACTACAAGAGACTAAAATTTACATGAGACACAATTGAGCACTTGGAGATATTAACATAATTGGGTTTGCTGAAATTGCATAAATAAACTTACACAGGTAAATTAATTTACTTGTGCCTTCTGCTCCAGTTGGCTTGTTAAGATGTCTCTCTAAGTCCGAACTGGCACTGTTTATTATTCTAACACACATAGAACACTTGGATATGACACATTAACCACTATTCTTATTTGAAGAATAAATAATTGCTGTGGTGTTGCGCGGTCTTTGCAGTTGTTATGTTGTCGGTCTGGGCCACTCTCAGCAGTCCAGCATCGTTGAACACTTTTGAAGCACTTTACCTAATAAATTCGTTTGCCCTAGTTGTGGGTGCTCAGTAATTTCCTAAAAATATGGAGACTGTCGCTCCATATTTACTTTGCCCTAGCAACTCCCGAACTGTCTGCTTCAGGTAACATTCGTTCCGGCATTTATGCATGTCGTGATCAGCGACAGCGTAATACTTGTTGTAACGACCAATGTCCCTTGTTTAGTTGGCTTTGGGGTGTGTTACGGTGATGTTACTTGGTTGTTTTACTTTAAATATTGGCACTTTCTTTTGTATTCGCTTGCTAACCACGTGGCCGTACTAACTTGAGCGCTCAGTCAGTCCCATCAGTACCAGGCACATGCAGGGTGCCTTCCGAATGCCGCGGGCCATTATCGTGAATACTGCCCGTTATGCTGGTGTGTGTTGACGAACGGTCGCGATGCACACGTGGCCTGTTGAGCACATGTCAAATGCCCCCCACTGGTTACACCGTTCGTGAAAACTGTCTCAAGCACAACATGTTGGCGCAGGTGGGGTACGCCGAGCGTACAGAAAATATCGAGTGAGTTGTGGTTCTGTAGTGGTCGCTATTCTGTGCACTCTGTGCGGTCTGTTTTGTTTCCTCGGTTGGGTTGGCTCGTGACCTACGGTGATGCGCGCGCTGCAGGCTGGTGCGGTGTGGCATGCGTGCTTAGAGTGCCGAGGCGGCGTTGTGCTGTTATCTCCGCTGTCGTCCTTGCTGTCTGTTGTTTGCTTGGCTGGTGATGGCTCACGCTGTCGCCATCGCGAAGTCGCCCCTTGTTGTTCGACTCCTGGTGGTGTCGACCCTGTGTCCTCTTCCCTTTGCTGTGCAATTCCTGTGCTCGGTTCGTAATCCATTGTGGTATCAGGGCGCCTGGAGTCTGCTCCTGCTGTACCTGATACAATATTGTGATCACTTACGTCCCTAGGCGGTGCAGTGTTGTCTTGCCCTCTGTCACCGATTCCTGGTGGCGGGTCGTGCATCACTGTGTACGGCAGGTCATTGTGACTTTGGGCGACTTGTTGCGGCGGTGTGTCTGCATCTAAGGCATCTGGCGTGGCAGGGCGCGCCCATTGCTCTTCTATCCGCACGCACTGCTCTGTGTCTTGCTGTGCGTTGTGTACCTCTACACTCCGTGCATGGTGTATGTGACCTCTGTGGACCTACCGCGTGCGGCGTGGGCCCGTCCTTATGACCTAGGTGTTTGTGCACATCACCTTTATCACTATATGGGGTCCACTCCATTTTGGATCGAGCCCTGCACAGAAGTTTTTCGGTGCGGAAGATAGCAGGTGCTCCTTCACGAACACTTGCTGACCGACCCCGAGCTGGTTTGGTGGTCGCGTCGTTACAGGTACCCACTTTGCAATGTAGTTATTTTGTTTCTCGCGCGCTATGTGTATGTAGCCTTCGCGTCTCTCACGGCGCTGTTCTCCGGTCTCTGGGTTTGTAGCTTTTCCGGCCTGTGAACAGTTAAATTCACCCAGTAGTGGTAGGTCACGATCTTGGAGTAGCGCAGATGGGGAGTACACAGTGGCCTCGTTTATTCTGCGCCGTATGGAGAATAGCGCCTGGGGCAAGTGTTCGGCCCATTTGCTGTGATCCTGGCTGCTGCATAAGCTGAGGCGGAGTTGTATTTTTATATCTTGATTTCGCCGTTCAGTCGGGTTCGCCCTGGGATAATAAACCGGCGTGGGGTGTGCTGTTACGCCTTATTTGGTACACATGTCTCGCCATTTCTTACCGCTGAATTGGGTACCTTTATCTGACAACAGGACTCGCGGGTAACCCAATCTGGGGAAAAATTCGTTTTCCAGTGCTGCAGCAATGTTACATATGCGGGCGTTGTTTACGGCGTATGCCTCCGGCCATCTTGAAAACAGGTCCGTTATTACCACCTTGAACATTTTGCCTCGCGAAGTAGTGGGGTATGGTCCCATAATATCAAAGGCTACCGAGTTAAAGGGTTTGGTTGGTACTCTGACTTCCATCTGTGCGCCTGGCCTTGAAATGGTTGCATGTCAGGCATATACGGACGTATTCTCGTGCTTGGCACACTAGACCAGGCCAGTGGAAATGTTGCAGGACGTTCCGGGTGGTTTGTTTAGCACCTGGGTGTCCAGGATGTTGACTGCTGTGCATGAACGCAAAGACTCTTGCCCTGTCTGTGGAGGGTACATACACTTTCCACTTTTCGCTGCCTGCGCACGGCCGTGCTTCCAGTCTGTCGTCCACGATGCGCCATCTGTCCAGTACCTGCTGACCGCATTGTTTAAGTTTCGCCAACGCGTCGGGCCCAGTTTGCTGTTAAGTTATTACGTCATTATATAGCTGGTCAATGTGGGTGTTATCTGTGACCATTATACTGTTGCTTGTGATTGCGTCTGCACTTTTTGTTTTGAATACCGGTGGCAACATTTCCTTTCACTCCTCTTCGTCGCACGCGGTCGTGTTTTGGTCCGGTAACCTTGACAGTGCGTCCGCTAGCTGATTTTCTGCTCCTGGTACATGTTCGACATGGAGGCCGAATGACTGTAATAATAGGGCACATATGGTGAGTTTACTACGGGCCTCGCGAATGTTCTGTAGCCATACTAAACACCGGTTGTCGGTGCATAATGTAATGTGTCGGTACTCGAAGTAGGGCTTGTACGCCTGAATGCCCACACTACCACGAAACACTCTCGCTCGTTGACGTCAAAGCATTTTTCTACTGGGCCAAATTTTGCACTGCTATAGTCTATAATGTGCTGTTCCCCATTCTCGCCTAGCTGAAACAGCACTGCTCCCATTCCTCGTTCACTGGCGTATATTTGTATGTATATAGGTTTGTTGGGATCATGGCGTGCTAGCGCCGGACATTGTCTGAATTTGGCCTTGACATCGTCGAAGCTTTTCGCCGCCGCTGGAGTCCAGCTGAACTTTGTGCTGGCTGACAGTAGCGCGGTTAGGGTCGCTGTTATTATTGTGAACTCTGAAATGTAGTCCCTCAACCAATTTATTAGGCCGAAGAATTTGCGGACTTGTTTGGGGGTGTGTGGTGGGGTGTATTCTTCAATGATTCGGAGTTGTTCCTGGTCGGGTTTGTTTCCGTCTGAATTTATTACGTGCCTCAAAAATTTTATTTGCGTTTTACCAATGTGGCATTTGTGGTTGGCGTACACTAGA
>PNEQ01028087.1:0-13594 GCA_003012365.1 Medauroidea extradentata
TTTTTTATATCTTACATTCAGCCCCCGTGCATTTAATGAGTAGATATTGTAGCTAAAATTTATCGGAGCAGTTTAATGTAGTTGTAAACATTGCACGACCCTATGTAAATAAAAGCACGTGGCATTATTTGTGTTTACATCGGCGGAAAGATATAAACTGGCAGGAAATATAAATTAATCAGGGCTTTTTTGAGTGTTCCCTTTATTCCGAATCACCTATAGGCTACTTGCCATAGTGTGTAAATTAAAAATGTTTGCTTGTAGAACCAATGTAATGCCTATGTTCGTTAACAATTGTTGTGCTAACTTTGTTTCATGCGTTAAATTTAGTTTGTAAACAGCGATCAGAAAGAGTATATCATTTTTTTTATCAATCAATACGATTAGTATTTAACATGTAATTCAAATCTAGCGCAAAAATGTTAAAGAACATATTATAAAATTGGCTCTATGGGCAAACATAATCTATTTATACCCTAAAACAAACATTACGACTTAAAAACTAAGAATTAGTACATCAGAGTTAGAGTGGAAAATTAAAGTGGTCTGAACTTTTACAAATACCCTTTATGAGCAGTGTGTTTGATGTGAAACAAAATAAACTTTGCAGGCGTGTCACATTTTACAAAATATTTTATTATTTTACAAAATAAAAAAATGTTTCGGAAACTGGCTGTCAAAAATAATTTTTGTGGCACTTAAAACATTTGTTGTAAAAATTTATACTATTTTTTGTGTAAATATACACTTATCACTTGTAAATATACAACAAATGTTTGTAAATATAGACATTTTTGTATATTTACAAGCATTTCCTGCAAAGTTTACGTTTTTGTAAACTTACAAAAGATTCATTTTTGGAAACCAGTTTCCATAGTTTTTTTTGTAAAAGTACAAAAAAATTTCTTAGTGTGTTGTGTGAACTTAAAGTAATAATTCACACTGAAGGAAAGTATCACGGACTTCAACTAGACATGTATAAAAAGATTGCATTATTCTCTCTAGTATTTTTAAAAATACGGAAATGTAATAATATATTATTTCGAATTCAAAAAATACAAAATTATACTCAATGTGGTTTACATTCATGTCCAGCGACACTGTTCTTGAGTGGGAGTTATTTCATTTCTGTAGGTCAGTTGATTTTCGTTTCCTGTATCAAACCATTTTATGCAAATTTCGGCTTTGACACGCCATTACAAAAAAAAAATCTATGAAAGTTAGAACATTTTCATTACTGTAAAAAAGTCTCAATATATGCCTATAAAACAAACAATGCCTTATACAAACATAAAAATTATTAAAACAATTAAAATTTTGCGGGGTATCCCTCCCCATTTTTAAATTTTTTTTTAAAAATTATAATAGGTAAACACAAATTTGGACTTTAGTAAGCCATTATACAAAACTATGGTAGATAATAAATTAATTAGATCGACACAGAGCCACAATTTATGCCTAAAAATATATTGTACAAATTCAAAAATACACATTTATAATGGTCATGGTATGCTAGGCCGTAATACGGCAGGTAAAAAATAGTATCAAGTAGATATGTTGCGTACTAGTGTCACTCGTCCTTGCAATTTGTGTTGTCCGGAGTTACAACTGTTAACAAGTATTTCAAGCCAGGTGAGATATTTCTTGAAATAAGTTGCTTCGATCCTGCAGTCATCATCCCACCTCTTCTTGACAACAACATATGTTCTGCAATGGGTTGCTTTCATAGTGCTCCAATCACTTTCCCACATATCTTACGGGAAGGAGCGTTTATTAAAATCGTCGTCATATCCCAAAACTGATTTTCTCAGTTTTTTTATTGTTCTGTCAACCATCTACTGTGAAAATGGTGCTTTTAAATCAGTTTTATTGATCAATATTTGCATATAACAGTAACAGTAATATCAAGATTTTTACTAGTGAAAATATTTTCGTCCTTTATATTTCGGGCCGTGGGGTTTAGAACGTCACAGACATTCTATGCCCCTGTCAATGTGTTAATGTAAATGACATCGTAATCCATAAATTAGACAACAAAAACCTAACAGTTTAACAGCTATACTGACACTACATGCAACGAATATACACGCGCCTCGGATATTAGCACATTCAGGAGCGCGCAGTTCCCTACTACATCTGGTCTATCTCGTAAAACAGCAAGAAGTAGCACGTATTTTTGGACAGCATGTAGCCACAGAAGTATATTTCACGTTACTGAAGGAAAGATCGCGGGATACCGCGAGGAATTTTTTGGAGGTTTTGTCCAGTTCGCAAAATGCTTAGAAAATGCATTGAGTTTGAAATACGTGCACAAATACGATTACATCTATTACGATAAAAGTTTTGGAGTTAAATATGTAAAAAGAGATGCGCAAAGATAAAGTACATCCAGTGGAAATAGTAAATTAAGTCGTATATAAAACGTAACGACCCTTCTTCCTCAGCGACAAATTAAGTGTTTATATAGACAGTCAGAGTAAGTTTCAACTTTCGGTGCGAACTATGAAAAATGCACACACATCTATGAGTAAGTCAAGGTGATTTAATTTACACTTAACATTAGTGCTTGCAATAAGCCATCTATCATTTTTATAAACTGAAATTAATTTTGAGACGTTTGGCCTCACTGTGCGACGCGACGGGATTGTGCAACCGCAATACCGCCTTTCCGCGACGCCACCGACGCCACGGGGTTGCGACACCGTAACAAAATGATCGTAACATAAAACTAAGGGTGCAATTCTTAGAGTAAATAAATTAAATATTATCGCTACGGATGCAGTAGATTACTCGTCGCGCGCTGGTAAAGTAACACGCCGAGGCTATTTTCAACGTATGCATCACATAAAGGTAAGGAAAGTAGGCTTTACGTCTTGTCGACAGCGAGGACATTAAAGACGATGACTCACAACTGGGTACAATGACAGGAGTTGGGAGAAGAGTCGGTCGTGGCCATTGTTAAGGAGTCATACCAGCATTCGCTTGGAGCGATTTCAGGAAACCATTGAAAACCAAAATCAGGATGACCGGAGGCGGGGATTGAATCCCGGTTCTCCCGAATGCGAGTTCAACGTGTCACCATTGCGCCACCTCACTTCGTGTGTGTAAAACCAGTACGAAATGTAAACCCACTGCTAGTAATATACTGGCAAAAATATTGAACCTAATACAAAAACACCTGCTTCTCAATCGGGCGTCTAGTAAACAGCGAGCATTTGATCGAGAAAAAGTTTAAATTTTACTAATAATACCACCACAAAAATGAACTCCACTGCCACAGTCAAAAGTATGAAAATAACTTCTTATATATTGTTTTCAGTATTTACTTACAGTATATACAGATACAGATCCTAAGTTTAATACTATGTTTTATAACGAAGGACAGTTGCAATGTATCCGTGTTTAAAATGCTCAAGTTTATAGATCTGAAAAATAAAATATTTGGGGCATGTCTGTTAGCTTTTCTGGAGTAAATAAATATATTAAAATGTTTAATTTGTCCCTAAACATAAGAACTGTAAGTATATTGACATTTCTGTTGTGTAAGAGCCTTAAATAAATTGTTATTCTGATTTTGGTTATTTATGTTATTCTCGTTGTGTGTTGGTATTACAAAATATTCAATAATATTATCTACTATATTGTTCATAACATATTGGGAAACGTGGGGGTGCATGACTTGTTTAACCTCCATAATATTGATGAAAAATATTTTAAAAATTCTTACACATCAACTTTGATGTATTTTCGAGAAAAATAGTTAACAAAATTTTTTGTAAAGAAAGGAAATGGCATCAGTCATGAGCGTTGAGAGTAAAAATATCTTTTGGCGTTATTCGAGTTGGTGGTGTTAATTTGGCTGATTTCGGTTCAATGTGAGTAGTAGTCTGCTGTGGGATTAGTGTTTTATTATAATGATGTCAAAATTATAGCTCGTTCAGATAAGAAGAAGCAGATATGTAGAGCAAGTGGTTTTTCGGTGAAAATAACTGTTGCAGTAATTTGTTTTTTATACCTTTACGTGCACAGCTGCAGATCTGCTTCGTAGCCAGTGATTGGATGTTAGTATCTCTCAGTTTCTTAGTGTTCTACCCGCACGTGTAGTGTTGCAGTAACCTTGTTCAGATTGTCTCAGTTAAACGAGAAACTCCTCTGCACAACGCACTGCTGCCGATAACCATCAAACACAGCTGCAGATGTGCACGTAAGGTACTGATCAAGTTGCTGCAAAATTATTTCCACCAAAAATCACTGGCTCTGTGCATTGTTTTGAATGTGTACAGTGGTGGATAAAATCAAATAAAGGCTGGATAGTGTACATGACTTGCAAATAATGACCCAAATGTATTGGTTTCATCAAAAATGCTGTGTAATTCAAACTTAACTCTAACCATATGCAGCAGAGAAGAGGAACAATGTGTAATTTCTGGGTTTATATACTTTTAGGTACGTTTAATTTATTTACTAACTGCCGGTTAAGATCAGACTGTGCGAGTTACATTCAAACTTTGTATCTTTGGCGCACTAGCTTAGTTTTTTTAATGCCCGAACCTATTTCATTATAGCAAGATATTCTTCGACAGAGTGACGGTTGACAGATTCTGGGATTTGTTAGAGGTAATACACGATATACTCTATTTCAAATAAGTTTGGATAAATCTGACAGCAACTTATGGGCAATCATTTTTTAGTATTTTGCTATTTGTTGCACAATGCAAGACATTTTTAGCTCTAAAATTAACCTGAAATGCCCATTTCAGCATTTGTACTGCATAGTTCGTCTTGTGTAGTGACAAAATAACAAAGTATTACAAATTATTGCCCATAAGTTGCTGTCATATTTATCGAAACTTATATGAAATGGAGTATACCTATCAATACTGCAATCAGGATTTACAAAGCCGAAATTTTATCTATTTAAATGTTATGCCTAAGTTATAATTTAACTAACAGAACAGTTTAACGATCTTCAGAGATGATAATAATAATAATAACCGCAATCTGTGTTCATATTTGCGGTACTAGCATAGTTGTTCTTCAGTTTTGTGGTTTATACCTGTTAATTCTCTCACATTCCACCTCTACCTTGTTCTTCCTTGTCCTGTTTTTTATTTTTGTTCGAATTTTAATTTCTGTTTCGGAATCTTGTTCTATGCATCCTTCTACACATGAGTTATCAAACATTGTTTATCCATCCGATGTAACCATAATCGGTTTTACTTCCAGATGATTTGATAGTTTGGTTTACTATGCAGTATGATATATTATCCTTTTTCGAGCATCTTTAAAGTATTTCATTTCGCTTGCCTGAATTTTGTGTTTATCTCTGTATGTAAATGCGCATGTTTTAAGTTACACGCTTAAGTTTTTGTATCGCTATTGTTTCATGAAATTTCTATTTTTGTTTTTTCTAGTTATTGACTGTAGTTTTCGCTTTAATATTCCGCAGTTATAGTTTCCTAACGTATATATTTGGTATTAAACGTGTTTTAGATTTATTTACACGGGGCTACTATAGTTCGCCCGGACGATAAATATAAATAAGTAGTTCGTGCGTAGTCAATAAACATGAAATATTTTGCAATAGTGCGATAATTCACTTCAGAATGAGCTACAATCGGCGTTTTAACTTATTATGAAAGTTTTTACCTTTGTTGTAAGTGCTTCAGAGTGATACCAAACGTTAACATTGTATACAAAAAATACGTATTTATAGAAATTTCCCCGTGCAGTTAGAGTAACACACCGGAGCTTTATCAAGTCATGGCTAAAGTAGTATCATAGTACGCAAAAGAAAATGCAATGAGCAGAAAGGTTAATATCACATATCTCGCTTGAGCTGTTCGATATTCTTCAGCAGTATTTCACGAAGGTCCGCTCTTCCAACTGACAAATAAGACAATTCCGACATCTTAATTTTGTGCACGGAACGAAATATGGTGGTTGCAATTTTGGCTGTTTACCAGCTACCGCCAGTTTGCTCTGGTAGGCCTTGCCGGTTTGGTTACAACGTACTCGGACGCATCTCTGTGATTGTTTATCCCCATTCCCCACCCCTCCAGCCCTTCTTCTCTTCTCTCAGCGGGATGGCCAGCGAAGCGTATTGATGCCAGTTGTCGGCTGTTAGTTTTAATTACGCGAACTACCCTCGCGAAAACCCAGAGGGGTTGAGATGACCTAGCATAGAGTGGATGGGGGAGGGGGTTGGGTAGTGGAAGGAACGACAAGCAGCACGGCAGCAGTCACCTGTCGACGCACGGACTGTCTGCCGACAGAAAGGGGAGGTCTGGGAGAGGGGTTTTTGCCCGAGGGTAGAGTAGGGATGGGGGTGGCAGGAGCAGGTCTGCTAAAGGCCGAGGAGAGGAGGGGTGGTCTGGCTCCGGCGACCAATGGCAGCGGCTCTGCCGTTCTTCCCTCTAATTCACTCTAATGTGTAACTAATTGTTTTAGTCATTATTAATACTTGGGTAAATACCGCGCAGGCAGGACCGGGCGGATGGCACGGCTGCGCGCAACAGCGACACAAGTGTCTTTTGCTCCCCTCTGTCCGGCGCTCCGGGAGTAAAAAAAAATCGTTAAAGCTGGTCTCAGTTCCCGGTCCTCTGCTGACAAACACACGTTCATCACCAGCAAGTATTTACCTCGCAGCTGTAGACGCAGCGCAGCTTCACATTTTACAGGTGTACCACTTATATCACCCGCATAAATATTTGTTTACAAATATCCTAGCTGACGTACGAAAATATTTGTAAAAAAAATCTTTCTTAGTATTTTTTATAACTAGAACATTTCAAGTAATGTTTGGTTTTGCTGCTGTTAAACCATTCCACCTTATATTTCCCAGCAGTTATATATGCTAATTTATAAACAACAAGTATACATGATTTTATTTGTGCATCCTATACAAGATGTGTTTTTATCGAATTAAATTTTGGAAACAGCATGTTCCATAGCTGTCTTACCAAGATTATTGTAACAGTGAATTCGAAAGAGAACCCAAAATAAAAATAAAGGGAAATATTGAAAAATAAGTAACTGAAATCTTTGCCTTTGTGTTTTTAGCAATTAGTATTATAACAGGCGCAACAGTAACTTATATGTTTCTAAAATACAGACATTCATTTCATTGAAGCAATTACAGACAGTATACTTTTATACACTCATAAATACACAAATTAGTATGAAAAAGGAAAATTTGTAGTACTCCAATAATACTCTGTCGTTACTGTAAAATACTAAATTCAGTCGATAGGAATTTATTTACTGTAGCTGCATTTTTGACTTTCTCGCTTCAACTGGCCTCTTGACACTTACCGTCAATTCAAAATCATGTTCGTTGTCAAGCCAGTGAGTAGGCCTACCAATGTGACATAAAAAAAAGCACACGTATATTTGGTTAAATTAGCAGATTTAATATTTGTAAGATATTTTTACATAAAAATATTTGTGGAAAGCATTTAATGCCATGATCTTTCATTTACTTCAAACAATTGCTAATAACTCGTAAAATTTTTTAATCAAATGTATTGAAAAAATGTATGACTGTGTACAGTCATACGATACACAATTATGTCAGAGCATTTTTTTTAAAAATAATTTATCGTTTGCTAGCAAAATATTATTTTGCTTAATTTTAGCTTATTTAGACAAAAAATATGTGATATTTCAAGGGCAAAAATCTAAAGATCCGTTTGGTGTATAGCAACAGAAAAATAAAGATACAAACGATGATACATACGTGTTAAATCTGTAAGAAGAATTTTCGTTATATATATATATATATATATATTAATTTGCGTTAAAAATATATTTTCGAACCATTGCAGTACTAAAGAGCGACGCCTTAAGGGTAAGAAGCACTCACGCTTAGTTTTATGCAGATGTTGGATTTTTTATAGTTAATGATACATTTCATTTGTTTCTGTTGTATCATTGCGAAGGGTTATGTTAGTTATAGGCGTAGAGTAAGTAAGGTATAGGCCTACTAGAGTGACAACAGCAATGCTGACTTAGAGACGCATATATTTTTGCCCTCTCCATGCACACCAAGCTAACAAAAATAAAAATGTTATTTTAAAAACTATCCAGTTGGTATCAATGCGCGACACTAGCGCCATATTTTGAGCATAGAGTTAAGTAATTCTAGCAGTGGCTTATACTAGATTTTATTATAAAAAATAAAAAATAATCAATGAATAATTTAATATTTTAGACAATTTAATAATATGATTTTCTGACATCCATGTATGGCAAAATTATTCTTCCAAGACTGCAGTTATTAAAATTTTTGCAGTAATAAACAGAATGAAGTTTGACTGCAGCATTTAGGAAAATCTAGAGATTTTTGACATGGAAGTTAGAGAATTCGTAAACAATATTCAACTTTTAAACGTTACATTACATTAAGCAGTAGAGTTGGTAAATGTGTAAAATGAAAGGAAGATAAATAATGCAACTCACACACAACAGTTTCAATTCTTTTTATTTTTATATTGCAAATGTATACCTACTTAATAAATAAATACTAATCGTTCAAGGTCTTTCGGAAATTTAAAAACTTGTGAAGCAACTTCAACAGTCGAACAAAACGCACTGCAATTCATAGCAGCACACTTCAATCTCCTCATACCACCCGTTCGTCACTTAGTCATTACCAAAAAGTGGTCAAATACACAGCAATTAATTCTACAATTTACTTAACAAATAACGTAACTTTCTATTCAAATAATACAATAACACCTTGTTCCATATTTTTCATATTTTGTAAACCATAGAGTAAGTAAGGTCAATACTCGACAACACGACAACAAACATTCAGTTTAAACATTTTTACTTTAAAGTGTTGTAACACAAAAATTAAATTGTTAACATTGTAAGTGTTCTCTACAAATGCATATAAGTTCTATAATTATTCCAATTTTCTTTAAAATTTAAAAAAAGTTGAAATTATTATAGAAGTTTAACTATTTCGTGGTGGTATGCATGGCGAGGGCCTTAATAAATAAGCGACAAGCCATTGTTTATTCAGTGAACAGCCCTTGGTTATAGGCGAGTTACATGTTTACTTAAGTGACTAGTACTACCTTGCTGCATAGCATTGTCTGAGTTATTTACAGAGGTGATGATTTTTGGTGAAGACAATTATGCAACATTTAGTATCAATGCATAACTCTCA
The DNA here is from genome assembly GCA_003012365.1 of Medauroidea extradentata. Classification (NCBI taxonomy): domain Eukaryota; kingdom Metazoa; phylum Arthropoda; class Insecta; order Phasmatodea; family Phasmatidae; genus Medauroidea; species Medauroidea extradentata. The sequence continues at coordinate 9,176 of PNEQ01028087.1, forward strand.
CATACGCTCCTCTGCTTCGTGGCTATTGGCAGTGTATTTGTGTAGAGGTGTCGCTCATTTGACTGCACCAATGAGAATAAGGTTGCTGCAACACCACACGTCTGTGATTTACGGGTAGATCCCCAAGACGTTGACAGTTAAAAACATCCAATCACTGACCATGAAGCAGAGCTGCAGATGTGCACATGCAGCATTGAAACAAAAGTCGCATAATTATGTTCACCAAAAATCACCAACTCTAGTTATTAACGGTGTTTCCCTCATTACTAGTCTCTGAGGTTAGCTAATTAAAAATATCATTATTGCTCATTATGTAGTGAAATATATATTGGTAAAACTACGGGTGTTGGAAATGTCAGTTATTACTTCAATATACGTCATGCACGCCTAGGCCTATAATTTGCGTGTTACGAATGCAGTATTGTAGTTTAATAAGTGTCCGCAAATAGAGTAGGTGGGGTAAGAGCAGGTGATCTGGGAGGCCAGAAGCCTTTAAAACGACACAATATTTAAGTACTGGCATAATATATCACGTACTGCCGTTTAAAGGTGAGTTAAAATGCACCAAAGTAATGCAAACATTTCTAATTTGTAGTAAAACAACAGACAAACTCTTGGAGCTCCCACGTACGTATCGTAATACGTTGCTGTGTTGAAAAAAAAATTGAGCCAACAGTATACCCACACTCTATTTTTTTATAACGTAGAGATGTTTTAAGCACAGTCTGAAAATGACTCTCAATAATCCACAGATACTTACTTAGTGAATTAACAGCTCCAATATTATGGAATTATGAGGATTCCTATATGTGAATTACAAGCAGAAATAGCTAACAACAACTGGCACACTATTATAACATTTCGCTTTGACGGATGCGAGTAACACTACACATTGCAGAGTTGCTTTGTTGTCAGCAGATAGTTTACATGTATTTGTGTTCAGAGAATAATGTTTGGTATAGCCAACCATATATATATATGTAATATATATCCAACCATATATATACATATAATATATATCATACATGTATATCATACATGTATATCATACGTATATATACCATACATATACTGCCAAACTATGTTGTAGCATTGAATCAACTAAATATTTATTTGTCTAACAGCTCAAGTTCTCTCAACAGCAAGGTTAAGTACACATTGAAATTTCCTCATGCCAATAACAAAATACCAAAGCACAATTCTTATTTGTATTACTCAACTTGTGTATTTATAAGTGGCGTTCAGGATATCTCAGACCTTATAGGTCTATCTAATTTCTGCATTGTTCGATTTCAGTCACTTTCTGCGTACGTGCTACTTGTGCGTATTTACAAACATGATTTTTACCTAAGTATTATGTAAGTTGCAATGATAAAGGTATGGCTCTTAAATTGAGTAGTAATGAGAGGTGACAGAAGTGGTAGCTGGTGCTGTATTCTGGGTGAGACATCTAGCTTATGCTTTTTCAAATAATGTCACGGCATTCAGTGCTATATGATACAAAAGCCGCATTTAGGAAGTCACTATCACACGAACATTGTCGATATAGGTGATTCGGACTAAAGTGAACCTTTGAAAACCCCTAGTTGATTTGTTCCTTGCAGATAATTTATAGTTTCCTATATCCTTGCTCAGCGTGTATAGATTGTAACGAACTCAATATCTGAAGTCACGGGAATCGATATGTTTTAGTTATTATTCTATAAACGATGGTATTTAAAAGAGCTCAACTTATCACTATAACACCTTTACAATGAATTTATTTCTCATTTTCGATTGCAGAGTACTGAAAAAAGTAAGCTAGGTACTATCAGACTTTCTACATTTTTTGCAGCTAATGGACAGTCAACAGCGGTTGGTATACGAAAAATAAATTTACTATAAATAACTGTCGATATAAGTAGCAACATCTCATTGTTATTCGATAGTTGCGTGGTATTCCATTATTCCCTTTCGAAATAAATACTTTTTGTTTGGTGCACTAATAATTCAGCAGGAAGTATAGAAGATGCAAACGCGTTAATTTTATTCATTTATAAAACACATCCGAACCTTGGTGCATGCATGTTTTCTTACCATAAACTAAATGTGTAAACATTACCACTTTCGATCATGGCTGCCTGAAAATTCGTTACTTTTTTATTCTGAGGAATTCTACAATTCAATTGTAACGTTTATACAACTACACGGATATCAGAGCATCAGTAGGTTCCATATAATTATCTGATACTTTTTCGTTATGTTAAATAAAGTATTGCACTATAAGTAGCGACACATGAATTTCGGGAACACATGACGTGAATGACTAGATTTAAAATGTATTTCACAACAGCTTAGGTTACACCCAATTCAATGACTGAGCAGTTGCATCTCTGTGTGATGACAAGCCTCTACTTTCAAAAACATTGGTAAAGTTTAGCTTACGCAGATAACTTTTCGCGAAATTCAAGTAACCCCAACTGAAAGCTATAAAATTTTTATTCATATAAAATACTATTCATATGGGAAGAAAGTATTTATAACCGTTTTAATAAAGATTAAACGTATATTACTGTATATACTACGTATCCCTTGAATCTTAACAAAATACGGAAATATGTCAAGGACTGTAAAAATTTGTTTTATAATTTGCAATCAGTAATTATCATAGTATTAATTTACTCCCACAAATACTGTAAGCAGAGACAGTATTTTAGTTTGGTTGAATTCTGTATTTTACACGTATGACTGAATGCTTGTTCAACATTTAGTAACACGTCGTCATTTTCTCAAAATAATCGTCTGTTCGTTAAATAAAATAAAAATGTTTGCGTGAGTACAATCTCATGTAACTCAGCAGATACAACAGCCAATTGTAAAACTAACGTTAATAAACATTAAAAATACCATTCACAGTGGCAGGAATTTGCATACTAAAAACGTTTTGCGTAGGCCTACAACAAAGAAAATTTTTCTTTGATGTTTGCAGTAAAAAGCAAAGAAAATTTAATGTTATTAAATTATGTCTTTAAAGAAGTTTTCTTTGAAAATAATGTAAGTTTTGGCAAAAAGAGTGTGTTTAGAGTGTGGACTACGCTGTATAGTGTCCCAGTTTCACTAGGCATCGCCCAGGGACGAGGCTTGAGCTTGAGGCTTGAGCCACTCTTGCCCGGAGCTTGCCCGCAGCTCTGGTTTGCTCGGCTCTCCGCTGGAAAGAGCCGCTCCCAGACTGCGCGTGTGTGTGCGCGTGTGCGCGCGCTTCAGGAGGTTCACCAGGAGGGAGGGTTGAAGAGTTAGGGGAGCGGGGAGGAAGGGTGAAGTGCGTCCTGGCGTTTTGCTTGCCTTGGCGTCCATTTCAATTCCACTTAATTTTGTGGCCTGACTGGGTTCGGTTGAGAGGGTTGTCGTGTCAATATTTGTCCGGTAACTGGAGGGGTTGGTCTGTGTGTGCTCAGTGTGATTGGGGCGATAGCGGGACTCTGAGAGACCGTGGGACGAGGAGGGGGTTAGGGTGGTTGACGGATAGCCCTACCACCCTCTCACACTTTTATACTTTCTCTTCCTCGCACCACCCGTCACATCCTTCTGGCTGACCCACCAGGTGGACTGGTCCATCGAGGTTGTCTCCTCTGGACATTCTGGTGCACCAGCACACTTTGCTTCGTGGTTGAAGCATTTACTATTGGGATGTCCGTCCGACACATATTGTTATGCTTTTAAAATAAGCATATACGACTAGATAAGAGGAGGATTGTTACGTTATTGCGTGATAAGGGAACTATCGGATTATTAATACACACTCGTTGGTGTTAGGAACTCGTTTTATGTCACGACTTATTTCAATTACAAAATGCAGGGTAATGGCGTGGAAGAAAGCAGATTAATAAGTTACGTTATTAAGGTACAATAAGATAGCTTAAAAAGCCACTGAATTATTTTGCCGACAGTTCCACCTTAATTATGTTGCCGAGGCTGATGTGCAATAGCTGTATGTCGCTCGAATCTGGACGTCCTGGTGCATCCTGGTAGCGAATGGCCCTGGTGTAGATATGGAGCAGACAGACCCCTTCGTCGGTAGCGTTACACGCCGCTATATCGCACCTTGTATTGCAACTCGTATCCTTGTTGGAGTGGGAAGTTCCGCTGTCGCATTGTATTCCATGTTTAAAATATATAAATCCTTGGCCTGGTTAGGAAACTATGTGACAGCTCAGACAGCCTGCTCGCCAAAGCCTACCTGTCTAAGGGTGCGTTCACAAAGAAAGCTGGTTGCAAGCGCTTGCTAACAAGCGCCGACAAGCGCTGACCGGCGCGAGTAAAAGTTCGAACGATAAGTAGTGTGTGTGTTCAGAGAGAAAACTGGTTCCGGCTTGCAAGCGTCGCCTACAAGTGCTGACCGGCAAGCAAGAACTCGTAGATACTTGTTTTTCGGCGCAGGCA